>CAUYQV010047135.1:0-40087 GCA_963574575.1 Galagoides demidoff
AGCACTGGCCAGGAATCCATGTGAAGTGAGAGACAGGAGACCTGAGTTTAAGAACTGACATTGCAACTTACTAAGTAAACTCTGTTACCTCAGGCAAGCCACTAAAATGCTTTCATTTTGACTTTTTTCATCTGTAAAATGAGGATAACTAGCTCTTCCCTGCTTATCTCTAATGAAACAATAAGAGTCAAAATATTTCGAAGTAGTGAAGAGAGGAGGAATCGTGCACACTGGAGTATGGGAAGGGCCAAAGGGACCGACGTCCATCTGGGTGGCCAAGGGCAGGAGGGTGCTCAAGACTGGGGTCCTGTTACACAAGCATAGCACCAAATCGTGGAGCCCCAGGAGCCCCATTATATTTATGGGATTGGCAGGTGTGGGGAAGCAGTGAGCAGTGCATTAACCTGTTCACCTAAGTGAGGTGGCTTAAGCAGCTGAAGTAGCAGATATTTATTTTCTCACAGTTCTGGAGGCCCAAAGTCCATGGTCAAGATGCTGGCAAAACTAGTTTCTGATGAGGCCTCTTTCTGGCTAGTTGATGATCACTGTGTCCTCACATGGCTCTTCTGTGCATGCACAGAGAAAAAGCCCCGGTGTCTCTTCTTCTTCTTCTAAGGACACTGGTCCTACTGAATTAAGAACCCACCCTTATGACCTCACTTGACCTTAATTGTCTATTTATAGGCCCTATCTCCAAATACAGTCACACTGGGAGTTAGGGCTCTCATATATGACTCTGAGGGACACAATCACGATTCCGCCCATAACAAGCAGTGTGGCTGAGATGTATCGTACAGGGGAGGGGAAGGCACAGAAACAGGGGGTTGGTCTTCCTATCCCCATAATCTCAAAAGGTCTCGGTGGTTCCCAAACGGGCCCAGCCACCATGGTGGCTCAGTGCCTTGTCACTGTCTACCAAGGCTTTGGCTCAGTGGTTACATCCCATTCCTAGCCTCTCTCTGCTCATATCACTGACCAGAACACGAACCTGAAAACCTTCACACTGCCTACACTGTCCAGCCTCATTACTTCTAATTCCCCAACCTGGACTCAACACTCCTGCAGATCTTTATACTGTCCCATCTGGTTTCCTTTCACTCCCCTCGGGTTAAAATGCCTGCCTCAACCTCCTGTCCACCCAATGCTCATCTCCACTAACTCTCCATAGCCCATTTCAAATATCACCTCCTGCACCAGGTCAGAAGCAAACCTATTCTCCTTCCAGAGGAGAAAATCTGTGTGATTGACCCTTTGTCATCCACTGCCTTAGACAGCAGATAGGACTACGAGCGATTCATCTCCTATATTTATTAATTTAACAATAAGCTCCTTAAAGACAGGCATGAGGTCTCCTTCTCCTATTTATCTAAAGCATCTGGCGGAGCATCAGAGCATTTAGTAAATGTGAACTGGACAGCTGGCAAGTCTGCACTGCACACCAAGAACGCAACAGAAAACAGGAGGTTGAGACAATCAGACCAGAAGCATCCCAGATCCTGAAGCCCTAAGCAAACGTCCAGGTCAAGGGGAGAATGGGATAACGGCCATGACCAAGCCAAAAGGAACTGTGAAAGATGACAGTGTTTAGCTATCAGTGTCCTTTTTTAGAATCAGTACTTCATACACATACTCTTTTGTGTCTTTTTTTTTTTTTTTTGCTCAGTTTGGAAACTTTAGACATGTTGTGTGTCTTGTTCGTTTATGCTGAGTTATACTCCACTATGTGAATGTACCAGAATTTGCCAATCCATTCATCTGTTGAACATTTTGACTACTGTGAATAAAGCTGCTGTGAACGGTTACGTTCAAGTCTTTGTGTAGATACGTGCTTTCTATTTTTTTTTTAAATGACAATTGGGGAGGTGGAATGTTATCAAATGTTTTTTCTACAACTAATCATACAGTTATTCTTTTATTCTGTTGTGAACTATATTGATTGATTTGCAAACATTAGACCAACTTTGTATGCTTTAGTCATTCTGCATCATCCTTTTTTGAATATTGCTGGATTCAGTCTAGTATTTTGTGATGAACTTTGCATCTATGTTCAGAAGGCTATCTAGGTCTGCAGTATTCTTTTCTTGTAATGTTTTTGTCTGGCTTTGGTATCAGCGTAATAACGGGAGCTTAAAATGAGTTGGGATATACCTCCTCCTCTTTCTGAAAAGACTTTGAATAAGCTTGGTATTTTTTTCTTAATTGTTTGATAATTCACCAGTAAAACTAGGTGGTCTTGGGTATTTCTTTGCAGGGCATTTATTTACTTATTTTTAAATTTCAGACTAATATGGGGATACAAATGATTAGGTTACAGCATTTGCCTTTGTCCCTGTTGTAGTTGTGTCCCACACCCAGGAGACAACCTCCTAACACCCAGGAGGTTGGGTGTTACATTGTGCTTATTAAGTGGGACCCCACACCAATCCCCCTCCCTCTTCTCCTCTTCCTTCTCACAACTTGAGTTCTTCTCTTGTGTGGGCACGTATTAGTTCATTTGCTGGCTTTATATTACTATTGATTACACTGGATACTTGCTTTTCCACCTTGTGATACTTTACTAAGAAGAATGTGCTTCAACTCCATCCAGTTAATACAAAGGATGTAAAGTCTCATCTTTTTATGGCTAAACAGTATTTCACGATATACATATACCATAGTTTATCAATCCATTCATGTGTTGATGGGCTTTTAGGCCATTTTGGTGATTGTAAATTGAGCTGCAATAAACAATCTAGTGCAAATGTCCTTATGATAAAATGACTTTTTCTTCTGGGTAGATACCCAGTAACGGGATTACAGGATCAAATGGAAGGTTTGAGTTCTTTGAGGATTTGGTGGACATTTTAAATGACAAATTCTTTAATAGACATAAAGCTATTCAGTTTTTCTATTTCTTCTTCAGCCAGTTTTGTCAACTTGGATTGGGTTCCTTATCATCTAAGTTGTAGACTTTATTGGTATAATGTTCACATTTTTGTCTCAGTCTGTCTCAGCTGCCATAACAAAGTATCTTAGACTAGGCAATTTATAAATAATAGAAATTGCTCACACTTCTGGAGGCTGGAAAATCCAAGATCAGGACACCAGCAGATTTAAGAGTCTGACAAGGACCCATTTCTCATAATGGCACCTACTATATGCCCTCATATGGTAGAAGCACAAGTGAACTTCTTAGGCCTTTTATAAGGGCACTAATCCAGAAGCCCCACCTGCCAGTACCACTGCAGTGAGGATTAAGCTCCATAATATGAATATTCAGGGAAGGGGAATAAACATTCAGACCATGGCAATGTATTCCCTTTTAATATGTTTTGAATCTGTATCAATGTCCCCTCTTTGATTCCTGATCCTGGTAATTTGTATATTAGCTCTTTGTTTTGTTTTGTTTTTCCTCAAATAGTCTTAAGCAGTTAGTGATCTTTTTTCAAAGAACTAGTTTTTGATTGATTTTTGTACATTCTTTTTAATTTTCTATTTTATTGGTTTCTGCTTTTTTCTTTTTTTCCTACTTACTTTGGATTTATTTTGTTCTTTTTCTAGTTTCTTAAAGTAGAAGCTCAGATCATTTTAGACTTTTTTGTTTATAATTTAAGCATTTCAAGCTATAGATTTCCCTCTAAGTACTCTACCCCACACATTTTGACATTGTTTTGTCACTCAGTTTAAAATATTTTTCTAATTTCTTTTGTCTTTATTAATCCATGTATTATTTAGAAGTGTTATTTAATTTCCATCTATTGGGGATTTTCTCAGATATCTATTATTGACATTTGATTTAATTTTATTGTGGTCAAAGAACACATTTTTCATTTTTAATTCTCAAATTATTCTTATTTTTAATAACACGTTTGTGGTGAATGTTGCACATGTACATATGAATGTGTTTTCAGCTAGGTGGATTAAATGTTCTATAGCTGTCAATTAAGCTAATGTGGTTGATAGAGTTATTCAAGTCATCTATGTCTTTCTATCAACTTGTTATATCAGTCCAGATAGCAGTGCTGAAATACCCATATATAATTGTGGGTTTTCTATTTTTCTTTTGGTTGTTAGTTTTTGCTTTATATATTTTGCATCACTGTTATTCAACACACTCATATTTAGTATTCTCATGTTTTGTCTTCTTGATGATTTGACCTTTTATCACTATGAAACATTCCTCTTTCTCTCTGGCAACACATATGTATAATCACTTTCACTTGTGACTAATATTTGTATAGTACATCTTTTCTACCTCTCTAGTTTTTAAACTTAACTATCTTAAGAGTATTTTCCTGCCAGATAGATAATTGCTCTTGTTGTGTAAGTCTATCTGATAATCTTCTGCCCTTTAATTAGTGTTCAGGCCATTTACATTAATATAATTAGTGATGTGTTTGGGTTTACATCTATTATCTTGCTATTTGTCCTTTTGTTTTGTTTACTTTAATCTCTTCCTGTTTTCTTTTTGATTGAGTGTATTTTTAGCATTCCATCTCAGTATTGCCTTATTAGCTACATCTCTTTTAAAGATATTTTTAGTGGTTGCTCTAGAGTTTATAATATGCATTTTTAATTTATCACAGCCTATCTTACAGATACCTTCTTGAGTTTCTTCCTACTTCCTCAGTCTCCTTTGCTAATTCTTCTATTTTCTTCTCCACCTGTAAATGTAAGAGTGGGCCTAGTATTTAGGCCCCCATCCTTCTCTCTTCTTTACCTACTTTCTGGGTAATTTCATCTAGTCCTATGGTTTTGAGTGCTATCTTTATTTTAAGTACTAACTTTTAACCTGAGGTCCAGTTATCCAATTGTTTAAATGACACTATCCCTTAGATGTCCAATAGATACCTCAACACATGTAAAGTAGAGCTCTTGATTTTCTCACTCAATACTTCCCTGCCCTCTCCCTACTCCGTGTGCCATATTTCAGTTAATAGTATCACTCAGAGCTGTTCAGGAGTTAGCTGGGAATCCTCTATTGTTTTCATCTCTGATACTCAATTTATGAGTAAATCTAACAGGTTCTATTCCTAACATAATTGTTTCTCACTTCTGCTGCTGCTACCTGAGTTTAAGCCACCACAATCTCTTACTTGGGCTCCCTAAAACACTGTCCTAACTGATATCCTTTCTTTCACTCTTGCTTCCTACAGTCTACTCTCTATATGATCTTTTAAAAAATGCCCTTCAGATGTATCACTCCCTTGCTTAAAACCTCCCAGTGTCTTTCCGCCTCCCAATAAGAATTTAGAATCCTTTTAACCTACATGGTCCTAAAACAATTTGGCCCTGACCTGTCTTTCTGGTTTCATCTTCTATTATGCTCTCCACACTAATACACTACAGTCACTGCTCTCACTATTCTTAAAAATAAGCTAATCTTGTCCCTGCCTGAGGGCCTTTATACCCTTGCGTCTGCCTGGTATCTTCACAGTTCACTCCTTCTCAACATTTACATCCCTGCTTAAATATCTCCACAGACCAGTCTGTCTAAAATACCTTCCCACAGTCAAGTCATTATCTATAATACTCTGCTTTACTTTCTTGATAGGATTTATTGGCTTTTGAATTTATATTCATTTACTTGTTTTTGTTGCCTTCCTTCTGAGAATGTGAACTTGATGAAAGTAGGCACATTGTTTTGTACAACACAGCATCCTCACACCAAGGACACTATCCAGCATATACTAAGTACTCAGTAACTATTTGTTTATGAAACAAATCCGTCACATCAGGCTTTTTATTTTCTAAGGAAAAGAATATTTTGGAATCAATAGACTAAAATCGTAAGTGAAATTTTACTTTCTCTTGGTCCTTTGTCAGAAAGTGAATTAAATCTTCTTGTTAGATGCAATTCTCTTTATTAGTGGCCTTCAGGTTCAGGTCATGTCCAAGAAAATATTTCTTTACTGAGGGACTTACCAGACTAATTTGTCCTGAGAAGTAGGTAACGATCATTAGCCCACATTCTGGTACACAATGCTGTGGTGTTCCACTCAGAGTTTCATGGGATATTGTTGGTGTGTCAAAGCCTGAAGGAGCCCAGAATCATTCTTCAGGAAGTTCTCACTAAGAAATTTCCTACTTCCTAGACTTCCACACTGCACTGGGCTGTAAGATGTTTCTTTTTTATCCCAATATTGCCCAAAGACATCCTCTTCATTGAGATGGTACAGATGACATAAGACTAAGGAGCCTCAATCTATTATTCGTGTATATTTGTCCCCATAACTTTCAAGGAAGGGCCAGGGTACAATAGGTAAGTGGAAGGGCTATAAGAGAGAGAAAAAAAGTCTTCAAATCTTCCATGCATTGCAAAAGATAAAGTTAATGAGATCCTCATTTGCCCAAGTTATCAAGATACCACACTAAACTGGTAATAAAAATAAGGCTGTAGAAAAGAAATTATTTGGACAATATTCAGAAAACAAGGATAGGGTATGGCATAGGGTAGGCAGAAAGGAGATGAAGGTGAGCCCCTCAGGATCCACTAGAGAAAGACTATTAGAAATCCTATAGGAGCTGCTGCCACCAATGTACAATTTTTGTTAATTATCTCAATTGTGGCTGTTATCCCCTTAATGAGAAACACAACTTCACTTCTAAGCAGGCAGTGACGCTGGCAGAAAGCTGAAACCTGAAAATCAGCAGATACTGGGTTGCATAGAGCCTTTTCTATTGAAATTAAGCCACATCTAAAACACAGAGAGAGGACTCCAAATAGCTTCAGACAGCAGTTAGCCAGGCAGGGCCCTCACCAGGCACCGAATGGACGCTCTCCGGACTCGTCGAAAGAGGCCCAAATCACAAGTGCTCATTTCAATAATGTAAGAAAATAAACATGGGGCTTATTTATAGCACAGGAAAGGGACTGGGGCAAAAGAACTGCTCATTTGGTAATCCACCCTGACGGGGCCAGATAGGATCCAGACCCCCAGGCTCTCTGGTAACAGGGTAAGTAGAAATAGGGGCCGGAAGATGGCTGCCTGCCAGTATCACCAGGTATAATCTGGCCAAAGTCCTGGTTAAGAGAAGGAGAAGAGATCTGATACATCATCCCATCTCGCTATCCCAGGTCTAAGTGCTCTTGCTACCTCTAATTCCTGGTTGAAGAAACTAAGGCATGGGAGTGGACTCCCTCAGGGTCTGAAAAGGCCCAGAGTACAACTCAAGGGAAGTTGCTAGGAGAAAAGGAAATTGAAAAACTCCGTGTATTCTCTACCTTGGAAAAGATGGGGTTAGTGAAACTCTCATTTACAATGGAAACTAAAACACACACAGTAGACCCTCTGTAAGTTGACTACCCAAGGAACCATGGCAAACTAGTCAACATATGGGGCTGACTAAGAAACTAGGCCCACTGTACACATGTGGTGCATGCATGTATTAGTCAACGTAAGGAGGTGGTCAACTATGGAGGTTCTACTGTATTTTAGAGTTGTAGGTCACTGATGGACTCATTCCATCTTACAAACCTCAAGAACTCCTGCCAGAACTGGGGCTCCTCAAGATTAGGACAGCATCTTTGTCAACTCTTTGTCCCCTTGGCCTACCACATTGCCTGGCCAAGAATACAGTCTGATAAACGAGTGAAGAAATGCTCTCTTTCCTTACCTGGATCAGTAACAAGTTGGTTGTTCTTCATCTCCTTTCTGTGCTCACCAGAAAATCAAATGTTCCTTGAGTTTAAAATGCTTGTGTGTAGGGCAGTACCTGTGGCTCAATGGGTAGGGAGCCAGCCCCATATACTGAGGGTAGCAGGTTTGAACCGGCCCTGGCCAAACTGCAACAAAAAAATAGCCAGGCGTTGTGGCAGGCACCTGTAGTCCCAGCTACTCGGGAGGCTGAGGCCAGAGAATCGCCTAAGCCCAGGAGTTGGAGGTTGCTGTGAGCTATGATGCCACAGCACTCTACTGAGGGTGATAAAGTCAGACTCTGTCTCTAAAAATAACGTAACATAAAATAAAATAAAATAGGCTCGGCACCTGTGGCTCAATCGGCTAAGGCGCCAGCCACGTACACCTAAGGTGGCAGGTTCGAATCCCCAGCTGGGGCCCGCCAAACAAGAATGATGGCTGTAACCAAAAAATGGCCGGGCGTTGTGGCGGGCCCCTGTGGTCCCAGCTACTTGGGAGGCGGAGGCAGGAGACTCGCTTGAGCCCAGGAGTTGGAGGTTTCTATGAGCTGTGATGCCATAGCACTCTACCCAGGGGGATAGCTTGAGGCTCTGTCTCAAAAAAAAAAATAAATAAATAAAATAAAATAAAATAAAATAAAATGTTTGTGTATAGTAGCCAATGATTTAAGTCTGAAACTATAAATAAAAATCAGAACAAGTATGTTCTGAAGGGAAGACTCCATATGGTGGCAAGGCCCAAATGGTTGGTCCAAGACATTGGCTCTCTGTTCTGTTGGCAGCTCTCACCCCATGTGTAGTTCCTGAGATACTGAGGACAAGATAGCTCTTTGCTAAGGAAGCCTCCAGCAGACACAGCTGCCTGGTACCTCCTAAGAGCCACCTTATCTTCTGCCTGATAGCTCTGTGCCTAGTTAGAAGAGATGCAACCAGGGGTCCAAACAATTGAGAGAAGAAAGGAAAAAGCTCTACCCTAAGGTTGCAAACTTAAGGAAACAAAATGCCAGACTCAGATCCTGGTGACTCAAAACTATTTCTTGAAAATGAAAGAGGCCTGGAAAGCTGGGAAGAAAGGCCAAATTTTTCCTAGTTATCTTACCCTTGCTGCCAGCAATGGTGAGCCAGAAATTAAACAGCCATGGCACAAGGCTGCCTATACAGCCGCACATCCTTTTAGACCCTGGGAACCACACAGGCCTGGGTATCCCTAACACGCCATTTCATGGAGGTGGAAGAGAGGCTGTGGGCTGAATTTAGAATGCCCTTGCACCATCTTCTGATGAACTCACAGCTCCCACCCTAAGGAGAGGAGAAAAACGTAAAATTTAGAGTGGGTCTTGCCTGACTTTCTGCTACCAAGAGAAGCTCAGTGAAGCCTGTTCACAGATTGTTGGTATAATTGGGTCAAGCATCTTTGTTTTATTCAGAAATAGAAAAGTGGTGAGTACTAAACACAGGGCTAAGGCAGGAGCCTAAGGGTTTGGTCAGAGCTGGGGGTGAGGTGGGTAGGGACAGGCCCCACAGGTTTCATATGCCTCCAAGCCCTGCAGTGGAAAGCTCAAGTTGCTTCCAACGTCTTCCTAGATGGAAGCTGCCTGCCAAATGGTTGGCACTGCTGCCAGAATTGCTCCTCAGGAAGTGGTGAGAGGAGGTGTGGGGCCAGTTGAGCATTCTGTCTCTTCCTCTCCATGCCAGGGCTGCTTGGGAAACTGCCTGCTGTGGCTTCTCTTGCTGCAACAGAACTACCTGAGCCAAGAGAAATGGAAAAAGCGGCCCGACCCAAGAGAAGCTACAAAACAAAGGAAACCCACCACCAAACTCAGGATCGGTTGCTGATGGGAAACTTCCAACACCAAAAGCCTTTGCTCTGTCAGCTGGGTTCTCACAGATCTTCTGACTACAGAGCCAGAAAGAAAGAGTCTTCCCCAAACCCAAGCCCTCCAAAACCCAGTCTCTGCTGCGTCTACTTTTTGATTATTGCCTTGGTTGAAAACTTTCAAGGGTTCTTGAATTTTAACCCAAATTTACAACTTCAGAAGCTATACTGAGAAACCTGTTATCTTTCTTTTTTTTATTTTTATTTTTTATTTTTTGCAGTTTTTGGCTGAGGCCGGGTTTGAACCCACCACCTCTGGTATATGAGGCCGGCACCCTACTCCCTAAGCCATAGGCACCGCCCTACCTGTTATCTTTCAATGATAAGGATACCCCAGTCTCCTTGCTGGTCTGGTGCCGGTCAGAGACAATGGTTCTGGAAGAAGCTGGGATCACAAGATTATTTAGCAACTCCTTCAGCTAATAAGAGCTCCCAGACCTGATCAGCAGGGCCAGTATACTGCTAACTTTTCTCCAAAAGCAGTAGAGAAACCAGCATTTAAAAACCATGTGTTTGGCTAGGTGCCTGTGGCTCAAGTAGCTAAGGCATCAGCCACATACACCTGAGCTGGTGGGTTCGAATCCAGCCTGGGCCCACCAAACAACAATGACGGCTGCAACCAAAAAATAGCCGGGCGTTGTGGCAGATGCCTGTAGTCTCTGCTACTTGGGAGGTGGAGGCAGGAGAATCGCTTGAGCCCAGGAGTTGGAGGTTGCTGTGAGCTGTGGTGCCATAGCACTCTACCCAGGGTGACAGCTTGAGGCTGTGTCTCATAAATAAATAAATTAAATACCATGTGTTCTAAGCACAGTGAAAAGTATATGAGGCTTTGGCAGAGAAGCCAGAATAGTCAGTTTGAACTTGATGACACTGAGTGAGAGGAGACAGCAAAGCATCATTGGAAGGAAAGAACCAGGGATTTTGAAAACTCAAGTTGCTATTTTTCTCTTTAATTCTCCTAGAAAAGGAAGGATTTGCCTAACATGTGTGAGGCTTGGTAAAATACATAAGATAAAAATATTAACTATCTAATGTTAATTAGCAAAAAAAGTATTTTCAACCTTGGCATGCCAAGCTGGTCCATCCCAGTTAGTCCCTGGGGACAAAGGCAGTGACTGAGCGCACACTCTTGGGTTAGCACAAGTCTGTCTTCTCTATAGGCCAGTAGTATGCAATGTCTTTAAAAAGATTTCTTACTCTAAAACCAGCTGTTGTCTGCTGTAGGCCAGAACATGACATTTTAATTAACATTATTGTTCCACTTCTGAAACCAGGCCCTGTGGCATCCCAAGGGCAGATGATTCTGACCCAGGCTTATGGGTGAAGCTCGCTGGTTAGCAGCTCAGAAATACACTAATGAGGAGTAGAGTCCCTAGACCCCTCTGAATCCATGAATCATGATCACCTGCTACATTCCTGAACTCCTAGTGGGACGGTACCATCTATCTGTTCATAAGGTAGAAGAGCTTTGAGGTTTGCTTCCAGCGTCTAGGATGGAAAACTCCTATATTATAATCTGTTTTATGCTATGTTGCAAGATCTAACCCCAAATATTACTGGGAGAAGTGAGGTATTTCACATGGCGTTTTAATGCCTTTCAAGTCCAATGAGTCCTAAGAGATGAGGAAGTCACACAACTCTCTGGGTTTCACAATGGCCTCAGATAAAAGAGCTCTTTTTCTAAATCAAAGGGCTAGTAAGTTTTTTTAAAAAGTAAAGACATGTATCTTTTGGGAAGGAAACTGGATTAGAAACCAGCTAGAGGTACTGCATTCAGGGATAAGCCGAAGTTAACAGAAACACCTGAAGCAGCTAGGGTGAAAGAACACACATGTAATGCTGGTGCAGTTTGTGGCTTTTAGCAGGGACTTAAACGTGAGGCCGGCCCCGTATCTTGGAAAATAAGCTAGAGAATGCCATAACAGGTCAGAGGCACTCATTGTCCTCGTCAGCTTCTGGCATCTGGAAGGCAGCAGAGAAATTGATCATACCATCTCCAGTTCTGTGAGACCAAAATGCTTTGCAGTATCTCCTACTGACCTGGTCAAAAGGTTAAGCACTGGAGCACCCATGTTTGCAGCTGTCATACACTGGACCTATCACAGCGTCAGTATCTGCATCTCCAAAAAGAGCTAGACAAGATCATCACTCGTCCTTGCAGGCAGTAACAGACCGTGATTCCATTACTCCATAAATATGGAAAAAGATAAAACGCGGAATTTCTACTTTCAATTTTGCTACTTCTGAAATTTTGCCCTCTCAAAGTCTATGGGACACATCTGAAGTGGCTCTCCGTAAGACTACAGCATACAGCTCGGTCACCTTCACGTCACGTGGTAGAACAATGGGTGGTGTATGAGTGACTTCGACTGGCATATAGCTAGGTTTCAGTAATGATATCCATATTCTAAGCAAATTGTTATGTATTTCGTGTTCTGGGGACATATGTTATGGCTAAAGCCCAAACTGTGGCTAATCTTAATATTAGAGCCAGATAAATCTGTTTCGAATCCATAACATTTAACATTTGCCAGAGTAGATTTGTTCATCAACTGGGCTTAAAGAGGTATAATTCACACATGTGCAGTATTAGTAAATGCTGAAATTTAATGATTTAAATATACCAGCAACTGTTGCAAAGCCGCTGTTATAGCAGCATTTAACGTTAGCCAGAACCTCCCTGGCTAATGTTAAGTTTATACCAAAAGAATGAGGGAAATTTTGGCATCCCCTTGGGGCAGGAGGTCACAACTCCCTCAACTTTTACAACAGGTACTAGCTAGAGTGACTCAGTGTATGGCTATTAGAAACTCTCTTGTTTTTCCCCAAGAATATCTATAAAACATTGACTGGATCTAATCAAGAAACAAATGGATTCCTCTGGAGGTTTCTGGAGTCATCTGCTCTTAGAATGTTTATGATTTTGGACTTTCTTTGTGCTTGACGCACATGGTACCAGATATTCCTTCAGGCTATGTGTCTTCCCAGGTAGGCAAACAACTGTCGTTGGGCCAGAAGACGGAATTAAATTACATAGATGAAGAAAGATGGTTCCCTGGACTATCAAGAATCAATACTTAAGACACGGCAGAAAAAGGAATAAAAAATAATTTTAATCATATGTAAAAAACCCAACCAGTTAGGAATAGTCCATGGCACTGACAGATCCTGACTCAGCTGTCAGAGTTCTTCCTCTGCATGAGCCCAGAGCTCCAGGTGCCAAGGCATCTCTCAAAGCCACCAAGATGTTTGGGTTTTGCACCAATTCTGGGCTTGGCTGTTTCTCAGAAAGACTCACTGATATGAAATAAAAGTGAGGTATGGTACCTTTCACAGGATTCTCTGAATCTAAAATGAGTTAATAGGTTTTTCTTCTTCAACAGTCTTACAGTCAGTGAAGTTTCCCTTCCCATCATTATACCGGAACTGAAAACAAAGGGAGCCTGAGCTGGACTTAAATCTGGAGCATGCCACAGGGCTTCCATTTTGGCACTTTCCAAAAGAATCCATCAGAGATTATTAAAAACACAAAAACAGAGGCTGCACAGGTGCTTAGATATTCTTTCTAAGTTCCCGCTCTTGAGAAAGCAGATTAGGTAGGTAGATGTCAAGATCCAGGAGGTCCACCTTTCATCCTTAACCTCCTACCCTGATATCAGAGCGTTAGGAGGCCTTGTTCTCTCCCTCTGTCCAAGCCTTACAGTCAGACCTCCGCCATCAGCATGGTTCATAAACTGCCAATATTGGGGAAGCTCTTCAGTTTCTCAGGAAAGTCGTCTTTGTACAGGACAGGGTCGGCGCGATGTTCCACCACCTTGAGAGGCATGGTCCCGAAGACTGAAGCAAACTTGTTGATGCACTCAGACCTGTGGGATTAGAGGAAGAGGGAAAGAAGTTGGGCAGAACGAGAAGGATGGGGGCAGAGAGAAAATGTTCAAAGAGGCTGAGCGATGACAGTAAAATACATAATATTTGACATCAACAAAACCCCACCAAGTCCCCGTCTGTTTCCAGGTTCTGAAAAAGGTGAAGAGGCGTAGTTAAAAGAGGTGAGCTCCGGGCGGGGTACTTGGACTATTAGTTCAGCAGGAGAACGAGAACAGGAGATGCTGTGAGGAGGCCCTGGGCCTGCAGGGGTCAGAATATCTTCTCCCCTCCCCCTCGAATTCCAGTCATTCTTCCAGCTCAGTATGAGCAGGCCTCAAACCAAGGTGGATTAGCTGCCAGCAATTCTTAACCCCATCTCTGCCAGCTAAAGAGAAGGAAAAGGATAAAAAGGAAAAAGCTATTTGGACCTGAAGCTTACTGACGTTTAAAAGTTAGAAGGGAGCATCTTACCCAGGGAGCAATGGAAGGCAAAGGAAGATGATGGGCCAGTGAACCTGAACTTCACACATGAAACTCTTCGTTCATTCAACCAACATTTATAGAGGGCCTGGAAGTGGCAATCTCTGGGGATCATCAACTTGCACAAGCTCTTCGGTGAGAGCTTCAGTTCACAGAGGACTATCTTCATAATTTTCAGAATTTCTGTCAACCCCATGTTAGAACCAGCAGCAGCAACCAACAGAGTGCCAGAACAAGACAGCACTGCTGGAGGAGGGGAGAGGCTGGCAGCCTGACCTCACTCCATCCCCAAAGCCTGAGAGCAGCCTCCTCGGAGGTGAGGGTCAGGCATGTTTGGAGAATGGTTGTGGTCAATCAGGCCAACTGAGTGTGACAGCTGGGTAATGAGGACACTTCAGCACCAGACCAGAGGGGGAAAATAAGCCTGGAAAAGCTGCTTTTGAAGTCAAGGGGACCTCAAGAAGAACTCAAGGATGGATTTCAGAAAGGTCAGTACTCTCTCTTCAGTCAGGCCAGGGCAGCTGAGAGCTACAGTGAGAATAGATTACTCCGAGGCCACCCTGTACCACGCCAGAGCTGGATCTCAAGACAGGCCAGAAGTCTCTTCTGTCCTCGGAGATACGCAAGCATTGTTTCAGACTATGTTAATCAACAAGTTTTTATTCAAGGGCTATAGGGCTTTAGGAAGAAATTAACAAAGAAGACTGTCATTATCAATTCTTTTCTCTTGGTCATTATCTTTTCTAAAAAGATGTGTTATCATTTCATTTTGAGCTTTTAGTTAATAACATCACTGTGCCTGCCAACACCACCAATTACATATTCCGACACGTATTATGAATAAATAACTCACCAATGTAGTATATGTCGATAACTCACCGAATCCTCACAACAACCCTATGAGAAAACTGAGATACAGACAGGCCAAGTGACGGGTCCTATGGTCAAACAAATAGGAAGTGCCAGGGCCAAACAAAGGCATTCTGGCTCCTGGAGCTGAAGTCTTCCTTATGAAATGATGCAAATGTATTTATTAACATAATTGGAGGGTGCAATGGAAGAGGCTGAAATTAACAACAGTTGGACAGGCCAGATAAATTACATACATATCTCAGAGATCCCTTGGTTCCCAACCTGTGGGTCATGACCCACAGGAACTGTATTAAAGGGCCGAGGCATTAGGAAGGTTGAGAACGACTGCCTTAAAGTATTTTTCTCCCATCCTCAGCTCCCCCGCCCCCCCATTACCCAAACGGTGGATTTATATTGGCCTCAAACTGTGGATTAAGAAATTAAAGTTCAAACAGCTAAAATAACTTTTCCAAGGACTCGGGGCGAGAAAGTGGTGGAACTGGGTTTCAAACACAGGCTTGTACTGGCAATGAACACTTTGCTCCTTGTATCGCAAGCCATATTTGCCAGTTCCTGAGCATCCCTCCTTTTGAGACTCAGGAGTTGGTGCTCATAGGTTCCAAATTAAGGTGAGACTGGGGAAAAGACCAAAGGGTTTTAACAAAAAGATATAACCAAGTACTGGGTAACAGCTTCCCTCTCTTCCAACAGTGGGGCAAAGCAGTGGCGACAAAGTCAAATCTCTATAAGGTTTTACTTCTGACATAAACATGGGCAGATTTTTCTAGTTTCCGGTTACTGTGCACACAGACTGTTGCCAGCCACGCTTCATTGTGCCCAGTGCAGGTACTAGCAAGTATGTATTAAAGAAGAATCCTGGTTCTTGGCAGAGGACAGTGGCTCCACAGCTCTATGGAGAGTACTGAAGACAATGTCTTCCTTCTTTTTCTTTTTGGTGCATGTATGGGGTTCCCACAGAAACTTCTGCCACGTTTTGCATTGTTTTCCAGTAATGCTTGACAATTTTTAAGAGGAAATAAAAAAAAAAAACTACAAGGATATAGAATTTAAAATAAAATAAATAAAATAAACTTTGGAGCAGGCCTAATCTCTTTCCCTACCTTATGCTGAACAAGGTGGAATAGTTTGGGACATTTGGGCAAGGGCAAGGTCATAAAAAAGAAATCTTTCTGATCCTTGCATGGTCTGAAGACAGGAGTCACCATTTTTCCCTCTCTTAAGAGTAGAGTGGATGAGAAAGAGCTGGAGACTCTGGAACGTCCCAAGTTTCCTCTCCGGGACCCACCCATAACAAGGTGAATAATGTCCTGCCACTCAGAGCTGCTTCAGTCTCTCCATTTGTTAAATAGATGTAAGAATAGTTTCTTTATCAGCGATAATCCACATTAAGCATTACTAGCCAATCACAAATTATTCTTTAAAAATGTGGCTTTTACCCTTTAAGACTCAAGGCCATGCTTTCACTATATTCAGCCCCTCCCTAAAACAATATTTACTGAATCAACGGGGGCTCTAATCCCAAAGGACAACCCAGCCCAGCAAGGGTCTTCTTGAGCCTGAGGGAGAGGTGCAGCCTGAACAAGGGGGACAGCTCTCTCAGGCCACTTCCTTCCCATATGCAGTTAGTCCTGTCTCCATTCATTCATGAAAAAAATGCACTGGGGCTTCCCAAGCTAGGGAAGGGTCTTCTGTTGCATAATCCCACTCCAAGAGTCACAGAAGGCAAAGGAAGGGAGCAGGTGGGATTCCCACTGCAGCCAGCTCCCCAGGAGAGAAAACTGGGTTGACAGGCACCTGCGGAAATCTGCCACCTACACATGCGCCATCTTTTGTAACTGGATCTGCCACCAAGGCATGGGCCATAGGCAAAAAGCCACTAGGGCTAAGGCCAGCTTGATGTGCTGACAGTGGCCCCTGGCTAACCCAGGTCTAGTGAGTACTTCTTTCTCCTCTGGGCAGCCCTGCACTGGAGAAGTGGCTGACCCCCTCTAAATGGTATAGGTCCTTAGCTCTCTTGCCAGGTAATGACAGTGTTTTCTACTTTTTTTCCACACAGGGGATCCCAGGTGGGAACAGGTTAAGGTAGGTAACGAGTGTGGCAGGTTGCTCCTGACCCACCTGAGTTGTTGTCAGAGGTCCAGCTACCCTGTCAGTAACTGTTCTCCTGGGTTCATTTTCCAATCAAGTATACACACACTAAGAACCGTCAGTGTCTATCTCTGGAGTAATGAAAGGGTCTGGGAAGGAAAGGACTCTAAGTTTTCTACTTTCCTTTCAAACACACACTTAAATAATTAGGAGCCTTTGGGACTATGGCTGGGAAAACATGGAAGGAAACTAACATTACCAGGCTTTTGTATATTATTACTTCATTCTTCCCCACCACAGAACAGGCTTGGTACAAAAAGATGCTCAATAAATACCTGTTGAACCTATGAATAGACATTGCAATTTGATAGATATTAATATCCTTATTTTAGGAGTTAAGAAGATTGACGTTTGGCTAAGATAAGTCAACTCCCTTAGGTTAGACAGCTAGTAAGTGGCAAACTCATAATCTGAACAAAGATTGGCCCAAATTCATACCATGTTCTTTTTCCTAATAGCACTGTCTGCCATATCACCCTTGGATGCTGGGTAGTAAAAAGCTACTCTCCCACACAACAGACATTTCTGATCCCCGGCCCCAAATATAGGAATAAATAATCTTATTGAACCACAAAACCCAGCACAAGGTCATACACTTGTAAAGCGTAAAGCACTTCCACTGTTTTGTGTAAATGTATATTCTGTAAAGGGAACTATTAAAAAGCAAAACAAATGAAGAATTCTACTACAGCTGTAACTCCATCTCTTTGTCTACCCAAGATGGCTTAAATCATGCCTTCCTTCATCCCAATCTAAACACCGTATTTAATAATTTTGTGATTCAGTCTTTTTTTTGAGATAGAGTCTCACTCTGTGGCCTGGGGAGAGTGCCATGGTGTTACAGCTCACGGCAACCTCAAACTCTTAAGCTCGAGCAATCCTTTTGCCTCAGCCTACTGAGGAGCTGGAACTACCAGTGCCCACCACAATGTCCAGCTAATTTTTTGGTAGAGACGGGGTTTTGCTCTTGCTCACGCTGGTCTCAAACTCCTGAGCTCAAGCAATCCACCCACCTTGGTCTCCCAGACTGCTAGGATTATAGGCATGAGCCCCTGTACCTGGCCTAGTGGCTCAATCTTTAATCCAAATAGTTCTGCTCACATTTGCTGATTTATTTCAGGATTGATTTCCTTATTAAATTTCTCCTGAGGGTAATTTAATCCATTAACTTCACTTCCTCACCACTGACTTGTACTCTATGACCTTTTGGCTTTATTACTTTATCCCATTACCACTACTATTACTATTATTATTCAGAAATGGGTTTTGCTCTGTCAAGACAGGCCAGTGTGCAGTGGTGAGATCCCAGCTCACTGCAGCCTCGAACTCCCAGGCTCAAGCAATCCTCCTACCTCAGCCTCCTGAGTAGCTGGGACTACAGATAGTGCTACTAAAACTGGTTATTCCTTTTTGTAAAGGTTACTAACAGCCGTTTAATTCAAAGACACGCTCCCATTCTGCATGTTCCTCATAGCTCCCTTACTTCTGAGCACCGTATATGACTATTTTTCCTGGGCTCTCCAGTGATTGCTTCTGTCTTTTTAGTTCCTCTGCCTTCCAAATGTCAGAATTTCTCAAGACTCTGCCCTTTCTTTTCTTCAGCCACCTGCTATCTCTGGGCAGATAACTTCCAGGTGCTCCATATCTATGGGCTCTGCATCTGTGGATTCAACCTATTGCAGATCAGAAATATTTTGGGGGAAAACCTGCATCTGTGATGAACATGTACTGTCCTTTTCCTTGTCATTATTCCCTAAACAATACCATATAACAACTACTTACATTATATTAGGTATTACAAATAATCTAGAGATGATTTAAGGCATAGGGAAGAATATGCAAAGGTTATGTGCAAATCCTAGGCTATTTTATATAAGGACCTGAGCATCTGTGGATTTTGGTATCCTCAAAAGGTCCTGCAACCAACCTCCGTAGATACCAAACTTCTAAGTTCTAATTCCACATCTAGATACACTCATCTCATGGAAAGTCAAGATCCCGAACCCTCCACCTTATTGTTCTCCAACTTCACCATGGTTAAAGTCTCTTCCTCTCCTCATTCATTACACTGTCTAAAAGGCTCACCTAAACCGTCCCCTAATGAGCATGTCCTCCTAACTCTGTCATTTACACTGTTAAAGGTGTAATTACTGTTGACTCAAAATCTCCACATCATCTCTGCCAAATCCTCCAACTCTTCCATAACCTTCTCACATCTATTCAGTTGGAAACCAAGTTCTGACATATCTTCCTCTGGAAAATAAATCTCTTATAATTTAATGTGTTCCTTCCTTTTCACACTGAGCTTAGTTTAATGGTCTTCTTTCTTTAGTCTTTTCACCCTTCATTCCATCCTCTGCACTATTTCCAAATTAATCTCAAAGTGATACTTCGATCAAGCTAGTCTCCTGTTCACAAACCTTCTATGGTTTATAGGGCCTGGAAGAAAAAGTTCAAGCTGCTTAATTGGGAACTGAAAGCCCTTTGCAGTCTGGCATTAACAGACTAGCATTCTATGCTCTAGCCAAGCTGGACTCCTTGTTGCTTGCCAAATAAACTTTGGACTTGCTGATCAAGCACCTTTGACAGATCATCTAGTTCCCCCTGCCTAGAATCCCTCTTCTTGCCCAGAGATTTACTGGCTGGGATCCTAGTGATTTTTGAAGGCTCACTTTGAAGTGTTACCTCTTTGGTAAAATTATTCTTAATAATCAATCTAGCAAGAAGTAATTTCTCTTTTACCTAATCAATTATAACTCTTTGAGTCTTGCTCAAGACACTTATCAAATATAGCTTTGGATTATGATTTATATGTATATAAATATGTTTGTGTACATACACATGTGTTTATATATATAAATGTTATTTTTACTCTATTTATAAACTCTGATATAATCTGATTCAAGTGTAACAACATCTAGGCAGTTGTCTATTCTATTTCAAAACTCTCTTCCAAAGAGGAAGACTTCCTATCCCCTTTATTTCCGTCCATGTTCAATAATAATTATACCTAAGTTAAATCCCCCTCACTGCTTTTTAAACCTCTTTACATTTATTATGATCTCAGTGGTGCTAGAGAAGAGTTGTTTAGTTTCACCATGAACTTGAAGGCCATTATCAGGTCAACTTTTCTCCCTACACTTCCTTTCCTGAACCATATATTCCTAGCCCAATCAATAACCACTTAGCTTACTGTTAGGAAGTCTCTCCAAACACAGAGAACAGGGGAGGCTTAATAAAAATGTCATGTACTCCAACAGAAGTACAAGTGGGGTCTCTTCCAAATGAGCCATGACAGTTAATGTCACTACCTTTAACTGTGTGCTACTTAGAACACCAGGGGCAGACATTGCCAATACCATGACAGTGTTATACACTATTTCACATCAACAGTTTGTAAAAGTCATGTCATTGGGTAGGACGTTTACATATGAAAGAGATAAAGAGATTATTTAGAGAGTAAGAAGGAATAAAACATTATAGAAGAATTCACGCCAACTGAAACAACTTTCCATATAAAAAAATCCTCCAGTTTTGAAAGATTTTAATATAGCAGATACATTCCAGAAAAAAATCATGCAAGGAGATGCACAGGAGATCTGTGGACACATGAATTAGAGCCCTCGTTTTAAAGGGCTGCTATAACATTCTCTGAGTGTATTTTGTCTTTTGACAAGAGTACTATTGGGTGTCAGAGCTTGATATCTGTGTGAGAAGCTGCCACTTGAAAGAATTAGATTTCATTCAGGTACTTTGAAGCTTAGGGACTTTGGGGGTACAGGTGAGAACTATTAGGTCTAGTACAAGATTACAAGAGTCTTAAGACACACACCTAGTCACTTGCAGGCCTAGGACTACATTCCACACAAAGGTGTGCTTATTGAGTAACTGGCTGAAATGAAGTAAAGGCAGTATTTCAGAGCTGCACCTGCCTCTCTCTCTGTAACATAAAGAGTTTTGCTTTCGATCCTGTTTCTTGGCAGGCATTTCAGTAGTGTCAGCAAAGGTAATTTGTCTCTGGTGGCTTTGGTTTAATTCTTCCTAATCAAGCTTTTACTATATAACATGAAGATATTACCCTGAAAAACAATCCAGTATTTCCTTGGAATTAACTAGCTTCCACTCAAATGACGGTAGATGGTTAACTGCTTAGTTCACATGGAGAATCTGGCTTCTGGAGCTTAAGGCCAGCTATATTTTTAAGACCCTTCCAGCCATTACAAATTGAGTGAGTAGCATTCCAAATTAATTCTTTGGGTGACCTGGGCTTGAACTAACCCAAATCCCATAGTGCAAATGGAGGTGACTACGGCTACCAGCTGCTATCCTTATATCTCCAACAAAGTCCCATAAACAAGGCCCAAGGCAGGAAATGGAGATCAGAGGCTAGGGCAGACTTTTAGTCGGAGGCTCACTCACCTCTCCACCATGTGTGTCTGGTCTAGTGAAAGCCCATCAATGGCTGTGCACTCAGGACACTTGAATTTCTTTCGCGGAGTTACCTGCCAGGACAGGACAAAAATATACCTGGATGTCAATGCCAAAGACAATAAAATCATGCTGTGATACCATTCTGCATGCTTGTGCTGTAAGCTGAGATGCTGCACACACATGTGCACACACACACATACACACACACACACCTTGCCATTCCTCCATTCAGTTCTGTCTGGCTCAGCCAACAGCAGAACTCACAAGGGCCCAATAAAAAGGCTTGGAGGGGTTTTGCCTTCTGTAACTGGAAAGAAGTGGTGATGACAAGCTCCTTAATTCCTGTTTAATGACTGTTTTCTCACTGCCAAGGTCCTTGTATAAACACCATTTGTTCTTGCAGCCATAAGGGCGATGAAATACAGCTTCCCATAACTTTCACCGTAACCTCAGTTCCAACAGGCACTCTTTCTCCTCCTTACAGCTAATGGCAACTGCTATGAGCAGCATCATGCTTGTGAAGATGCCAGGTTATTCTGCAATTCCCTTGAGTCAGGGAAAAAAAATCCGGTAGTTCCTCACAATCTGAATCCTCTTCCCCTGACTCCTCACTACCCTCCCGAATTCTCAGTTTCTAGTGATCTTTCTAGCAAATTCAGGTGAGACTGCTATCGTAACAGTGAAAAGGGATGGGAGGGGAAAAAAGCTAGATAAAAAAGCTAGGCTAAGAAGCAAAGAGACTCTGAGAATTACTGTCCAGGGTACATAACCACAGCTAAAAACATGCTGAAAAACAAACCTGGAATTTAGGGGGTGGTCCCGCAAAGCAACCCTTGCAATTTACATTCTTCAGTTTTCCTTGAAGTCAGTTGTTCACTGAGTTATTCAGAGTTAGGGGATAGAGTAGAGATTTAGGGCAAGTTTGGTGAGCACGGATAATGTATCTTCTCTTGTCTTAGTCAGTCTGGTTTAATCTGACTTCTCTCATCACTGAGTAATCAGTGGAGAATGTCATATTATGCTTCCAGCATAAACTCCCCTCATAATCTAGCTGTTCAAGGCAGATTCATAAAGGAATCTGGCATTTTTACACAAGAAATTCTAATCCAGAAGGAAAAAAAAGGTCAAGATGATTCTACCTATACAAAGAAATGTACTTACCCTACATAGTTAGGGATCTTATTGAACAAAGTATAAATTTTAAGAATTAACAGACATCTTTTACAGATGACCTCCCATAGGATCTTTATGTATTCTCAGCTTTTCATATGTACTTTTAAAAACTGGTAATTGATATTTAAAAATAGTGGTTAGAACAACTACAGTTACATAACTGTACAAGGCATACAACCTTCTCAATGTAAATAAAAATAAAACTCCTGTTACCTTAAGATGTAAAATGCATCCTAATCATTGATCAGCTTTGAGAATAAAATTAATTTTTTTCTTAAAATGTGACTCATAAATCTATCATCATAGCCTCTATCTATTATACTGAAGGTTAAAAACTGTAACTAAAGAGGCTCGGTGCCTGTGGCTCAAGCGGCTAAGGCACCAGCCACATACACCTAAGGTGGCGGGTTCGAGTCCCCAGCCCGGGCCCGCCAAACAACAATGATGGCTGCAACCAAAAAATGGCCGGGCATTGTGGTGGGCACCTGTGGTCCCAGCTACTTGGGAGGCTGAGACAGGAGACTCGCTTGAGCCCAGGAGTTGGAGGTTGCTATGAGCTGTGATGTCATGGCACTCTACCCAGGGGGATAGCTTGAGGCTCTGTCTCCAAAAAAAAAAAACAAAAACCTGTAACTAAAGAAACTGTATAAAAAATTAGTTTTCTAACAGGACAGCATCAATCTCAGAATACTGAACTGAAAGGGAAATTAAAGTTCATCTAGTTCAATTATTCCTTATAGTGAAAAGAACTTCTTAGGACCACAGAATAGACACATGCCCCAAATCATAAAGCAAGTCAGTGGCAGAGCCTCCTTACCTTGATGACAGCTTTCCCTGTGACATTAGCCACCAGGAAATTCATGGCGATGTCTTCACAGTTCATATGAGCATCCACCCAGTTCTTGATATCCCCAGGCATTTTGTAAGTGTATAGGTAATTGAAATACTGTCAGGTAAAACCAAGAGAAGAAACATTCAAATAGCAGTTCCCTTTGGCTAATGTGAGAGTCAATGTAGCCCTGGCAAGGGGACAAGCTTTCTCCCTTAAGATTAATCACAAGGCTGTATCGATAGAAAGGAAAAAAAGGGAAAGTTAGAATGCGTTTGGTCAAGTGACTAAGCATCTTTAATACGGTCATTCTTTTTTAAAGGTAAGTGCTTTTTAAAACAGAACAAAAATGAGGCAATTCTGAAACAACCATAACCCACATGTATGATATAGAAATTAATGGGTCAAAAATCAAAGTGTACACAACCTACTACCAAAAACCCTAAGAATTACAAACCTTAGCTTTTGGAAATTGTCTTTGCTAAGAACAAAAACCCATTTCTAGGTCTAGAGCACGAAGACAGTAGTGCTGAGCTAACAATAATCAGTTGATACATAGATAAATCAAATTTATGGTGCTGGGTTGAACAGATCTCTCTCCTATACTGACCTTAGCCTCCTGTGGACAACAAACTAGTTATTGTTCAAGTAAACCACATATTTCTAGGGAGCATTCTACCATCAAATTGTATATTCTGAAATCAAATGCATATTATCCAATCTCTCATTAATTAAAGAAAAAGAGTCAAAAACATGAAGGAATGATTCTTAGAAAAGAGAAAAATATAAGGAATAAAAAATATACAAAAAGAATTTCAACTTTACTCATGATCAAATCAAAGGTAAAACAATAAGATTAATTTTTACTTACCAGAATAGCTAAGTTTTTACTTATATATATGGGTGTAAATATATATATATGTGTGTGTGTGTGTTTCACACAGAAAATGGGATGGTAAAAAAGTTAATTTTATATTTTGCTAGTGAGATTTTAAATTGGCACAAAGAATACTGAAACCAACATATATAATCCCCCAAGTCCCCAAATGTTCATTCCCTTTAATATAACAATTCTATTTCCAGAATTCTAACACAACGGTCATGAGTAAAGGCAATTATAAAAACAGACATTTATCACTACTTAAGCATTAGATATTAAGCATTACCTGAGATAGCAAAAAATTAGAAACTTAAATATCCATTGATAGAGAAATAATTACGCATGACTTATAGAGCATTAATATAAGGGCATTTTAGTAATTATGCTAAAAAGTAATGGTTTATAAAGAAATGTTAATGACATGAGGAAATGCTCACAGTATAACACATTAAAAAAGCAGGCTCATGAGAATATTTACAACTGTGAATATTCAAATAGGCAAATAGGTGAATAGGCAAATAAAGAAAAGGCAACTGAAAAAACATCTAAATATAATAATAGTTATCTCTACATGATAGGATTACAGGTAATATTTCTTAATTTTATTCTGTTAAATTTTCGTATTTCCCACTATGGGAATGTATTAGTTTAATGAGTAGCAAAACAAAAGCTTTATTTTTAATAGAATATCTCACCACATGGCTTTTCTAAGCCCTCTGACTAGAACCATTTTTCCTGAACTCAGCAGCAGATATGGAAAATTCAGTGGGGCCAAATAAAATGTGTGTCATACTTTCAGTTTGGTCAGCCCAGACCCACTTGCCCCAAGCCTGACCCCTCCTCTTACCTTGTGATAAAAAGCTGCTCCCGTGAGCACCATGGACACCTCGTTAGTCCACTCCGACTCGTACTTCCACTTACTCATCTCATGGTCCCAGAGATGCAGACGACCTGGGTAACCCACCAAGCGGTCAGGAAATTCCCGCCAGACCTAAGGACAAAAGTGTGTGAATAATCAATTCCCATATCAGACAACCAGTCCTAGTGCCAAGTTATCCAAATAGGTATCAACATGCTCCCTAGGTTCAAGTCATTACAACCTAAGAACAGTATAAGCGGCTTCTGAGGATATTAGACCAAACAGAAGCTAGCTGTTCTGCCATTATTCAGAGACAGATGCTGATTCTGATTTCTTCCAAATCCTCTTACACATGCTTGGAAATTTTAAGTAGTGTGAGTTTTGGCTCTTACTGAGTTGAGCCAAAGTAGGTACTCTCTTAAGATATGATTAATGGAATAGGTTCGATTCTTAATGAACGCTCAAATGAAGAATAAATGGAACCCTGCAACTCAGCTGCCCTGATTTGTATTGAATTGGTGGTTATGAAAATGTATAATCTCCATTTCTTTAAAAAAGCATGTATTTCTCCTCAGCATATACCCGCTGACAGCCTAAAGTACAGAAGATTTCTCTGATTCTATAATCTGTAACATACTGAAAACAAATACTTGATCGCTATACTTGGAAAGGTGCTTAGATATAGTTTTATTGGATTAAACAGAATCTGGGTAGCAGGGGTGAAGTATTTCCAATCCCTTTCCCATGTATTTCTGTATAATTTAGTTTAACCTCAAAAGAGAGGATGCCCACACCATTAAAGAGCACTGACAATCTGCTAGTTGCTCAGGGTGCCTCTTCACCATCTCTCTTGCTCACCAGACTTCTAAATGCTGGAGTTCCTGGGGGTTCATTCCTAGGCCTCATTCCCTTTTCCAAACTCTTCCTCGTAAAGTAATCTCATCCAGTTTCAATCACTTTAAACACCATCTTAATCTGGTGATCTCAAAATTTATGTTTAGCTTTGAACATTCCTGAGATAACTGGCCATTACTTAGTATCTCCACCTGAATAAAGCTAACATGTCTAAAACACACCTCTTGATTCTGTATCCCCCCAAAAGTCACTCTTCCAATCTTTTCCATCTCAATCCAATCATCCAGTTGCTCAAACCCAAAAGCTCAGAGCCAGCCTTTATTTCTCACTCTGAAATCTACAGGGGGAGAATCTTTCCTTGCCCTTCCTAGCTTTGGTCCATGGCGTTCCATGGCTTGTAGATGAATCACTCCAATCCTCCATCTTCATAGGTCCATCTTCCCTCAGGGCAGAATTCCCCTTTTCACATGGACCTCAGTCATACTGAATCAGGACCCACCCTGATGACTTCCTGAAAAGACCTTATTTCCAAATAAAATTACATTTTGAAGTACCGAGGGTCAGGATTTCAATATATCTTTTTCAAAGGACATAATTCAACCTATAACATTCCCTATCCCCCCCCCCCCGAAAAAACCCCCCTTTAGGTCATGTCCCACCATTAGAAAATGGCTTCCTATCACGCCAAGAATATTATTCAAACTCCTTCCATGTCCTAAAGAGTTGCCTACTCTTCACCTCTTCTCTTGCCATGCTCCCCACACTCCAGTGCCCATTCTGTTCTTCAACCATCACCAGATCTCAAGCCCTCTGCACTTGCTATTTCTTCTGGCTAACACGTTCTAGCTCTGCCAAAGTCTGGGTCCTTTTCGTCAGTCAGGTCTCTGCTTAAGTATCAACTACTTCAAGAGTCAAACTCACAGCTTCCTAGGTGAGGCAAACACGATTCCCAACCAGCCATTCTTCATCACATTCCTCAACCCCAGGCTTTTCTTAACCAAATGTTCATTTTTTGCGATTTTTTAGTTATTTATTATTTATGTAAAGTCTGTTTTTCTCCTATAGAATTAAAACACAAAGAGGGTGGCGCCTGTGGCTCAGTGGGTAGGGCGCTGTCCCCATATGCTGAAGGTGGCAGGTTTAAACCCAGCCCCAGCCAAACTACAACAAAAAAAAATAGCCAGGCGTTGTGGCAGGCACCTGTAGTCCCAGCTACTCGGGAGGCTGAGGCAAGAGAATCGCCTAAGCCCAGGAGTTGGAGGCTGCTGTGAGCTGCGACACCACGGCATTCTACCAAGGGCAATAAAGTGAGACTCTGTCTCTAAAAAATAAAATAAAACGAACAAACACACAAAGAGGACAGAGACTGCCTTATTCACGTATCCCAAGCACAAAAAACAGTGCCTGGTCCACAACAGCATACCACACACACTTGCTGAATGCGTGAATGGGCAGAATCTCAGCATTAAGTAAAAAGCTGAGGATGACAGGGGACCTTTCAAAGACCCTTTTCTTTTCTTCACAGCCAGAGCCAGTATACTCTTTAATTCTGGAAGGAAACTTACAACAGCGTTGATCAACCATTACCATTAATAATAATGTTGTATCTTTTGTGTGTGAAGAACATCATACTAACCTGCCACCCCTAAAACACATGTCTCAAATTGCTTTTCCAGAAGCAGGTAAGGGGGTATCTGCTGAGTCATCACACTATCCTCCCTAGGCCGCCTTGCGATCGCCTCTACTACACTTTTATGGGCTGTCTGACCTAGGTCTTGGGCGTGGCTGGGGTAAAAGAGCTTTCATTTGTGTAAAACCAGATCACCTAGCAGGACTCTCAAACCCACAACCTTGGCTTCATTAACACCATGCTGTAACCAACAGGGTTAATTGGCCACAGGCATCATCATAATAGCTGCAGACAAATGAATCCATGTCAAACATTTTCTCAGATGCGGAATGCTACTGCTGCTGTGTTCTCTCTACTCTGGGGTTTGTATTTCGGCACATTAAAATAATATGATACTATTACAGTTTTATAGAGCCCTAAGCAGCAACACAGTATGTGAGCTGTAACTTCTACTTGGTTTGTGGGCCCAGGCAGATGCCATTCAATGCACTGCCAGCTTCCTTTTCTCAGCACCAAGCCCCTGCCCGTTTGAGTCGCACCAATGCCAGGATCACTGATTCACCTCTGTGGGGCACAGGGATTTCTGAAAGGCCCCAAGCTCACATAACTAAATGGCAGGCGTGGGCAAGGTGGAGAGAAAGGGGCGGGGCCTGGGAAGAAGGGCCTCCAATTCAGCTGACCCCTCTTTGCTTTTCCTCATTTACTGTGGGTCAGTACAGCTCTCTACTCCATGCAAAGGGAGTGCAAATCACTTTCCCTAGGGACTCTTCGTTATAAGCTCCCTGTTTGCAGCCATAATAATGTTACTGGCTCAATTTTAGGGTCAAATGGTGTTAAAATTTCAGTCCTCTTACTGTCAGCTAAAGTCACTTATTTGACTTCTCTCAGGGACCTAATTTGGAGACACTGGGTCACAGAATGCTAAACTCTGCTGCTCCAGAAGGCATTCTACTTGGTGTCCTGAATTTCAGATTCCTCTGGAGCCTTTAGTGAGCGCTGTTCCTTATGTGGGGCCTCTCTGCCCTTGACTGATTCTAAGCAGCTGGATACAATCAAGATACCATCCTTGTCACTTCATCTATAACTCTGCAGCTGACTATAGGATCAAAACAGAGTGAAAGAAAGTGGGACGGGCCCTCTCTAATCGAGCCCTAGTGTAGTACGAAGTCGATTATGTATATAGTAAAGCATTTTCCCAGCCAGAAGAACAAGAACTTCACCCCCTCTCCTCATCCACCCCTCACTCCAATTCAACTTTTTTTTCTTTTTACCTCAGAGAAACGTTCTGGGGTCAGCCTTTTGTCACTACTGCCAGATGCCTCTATATATTGCAGTGTAGGCATCTGAAACTTCACATCACGTCCCTGGCGTCCCAGCACTAGTGCTGCCCTAGTTCCGTTCAAATCACAAAGTCATTATTAAACTGTTTGTCTACACCCTCGAAATCCTTCACGTATAAGGCCCTCATCTATGTTTAACCACCACATCTCTGAAGACAGAAGCCTATCTTTGTTACAATGAACTCTGTACCTTGGTTAGAAACTGGCAATAATTTGGACGGGCCTTCCCTTAGGGGCAACTCCACACCATTATTAGAATGGACTGTGACCACGTACATCTAACACTATCCTCTTTCTTTTTTGCATTCTCATTTTCATAATCTTGGTCCTAAACATTTCTTAACCCGATTATGGAAATTTTCTCCAGTCCCAGCTGTGCCTACTTGGCCATTTTCAAAGTTTTACATCTTTTTTTAAATCTCCCAAGGTCTTTTAGGGCTTCCCCAATACTACAGGATCAAACCCAGGGCACCTACCTTTGTTTAAAAGCTCACAGGAGGAAGCCTGCACTGACCCCTGTACCCCACAGAAAGGGCAGCAGGGGGCACCTGGCTAAAAGGAGACCCAGGACTAGCTCTGCCACTGAGGAGTTGTGTACTGACCCATTAAAGGTGTCCTGCTTTTATTTTTCCATCTGCAAAATGAGGGGTTGGATTAAGTGACCTCTAACGTTCTTTTAGAGCTGAAATCTTTTATCTTCCTCCTCACTGACCTGTTCCCAAAGAACTAACCCATCAACTGTGATCTGTTTCAACTTTTAAGTTTCTAAATAGCATAGCCTGCATTATTTAACTTTGTTTAAAAGCCCATACACATATGGGTACCCAATAAATGTTCCTAAAAAGAGGATAATGCACTACACGCTAAGCCAGCTTAGAGGGTGCATTTTAAACTCAGGGTGTGTGCTAACCACAGTCAGATTCAGGAAATAGACGGAGGGGGGAGGGAGGAAGGGGAAGGTGTAACAACAGGTGGTGCCCATCTGGAATGTACAATTATGAAATCACGGGTCAGCACTAGGCGAAAAGTCACTCTCTGAAGTGGCTGCTCCAGTCATCATACTCTCAAAGGCAGAGTTCCACAGGGATATGGCTACTGGATGAGCAACCTGTCAGGACCAGTGAGCCAACCAAGAGGTGGACTAAGAAGTGGTGAGGAAATGGGCAATGCATGTATCCAAGGCGCATGGCACTGGGCAAAGCCTTCATTTCTTCCCTTACACACACCATCATCCCCTGAGTTTGGTCAATTCCTGACCATCAGTGTGGGGCAGAACTCTGAACCTGCTCAAACGCTGTGCAGTGTGGGGCAGAACTCTGAACCTGCTCAAACGCTGTGGTCAGATGCCCGGGCTAGTCAAGACAGAGCTGCGAGTCTTGAAATAATGGCCTTTGTCTTTGAAATAATGGCCTTTGCCCTCTAAGGCTCTGGCTTACATGCTGCTTAGATGGGAAAGGGGGCAGCTGGCTGGCTTCCAATTGTAAACTGGTTTCCAACAGAGAGCCAGTTTTAGGATTCACTCGCAGCCCTCTGGGAACACAGCTCACCTTTTATATTTAGAATTTCCTGAAACGAAGTGGAACAGAGAGAGTGATTGGCTTCATTTTTAGCTTATTTTAATTACACTGGTAGCAGTTTTTGTCAAGGGGGTACTATGCAAAAAGCCAAAGAGCCTTTGCTCACCCAATGCTGATGCCAAATGTCTAGAGCAGAGGAGCTCAGAAATTGTCACCGAAAGTTCCCTCATGCTGAGTGTTTGACAAATACTCCGAGGAGCTGCATGGTGTGTTAAGATGTACCTGTTAGATCACTTCAGTTTGCCGGAGGAACCTTTCCGGCTGAAGGCAGGGCTCTGCTTAAAATAAGCCAAGTGGGAAGACCAGCACTGTGGGAAAGCTCCAGTTGGGCTTGTGCTGGGCACCCTGGCCCTGTCGAGTTCTTTCTTCAGGACAGGGGCAGTGATGGAGCGAAGACACAGACTGGCGTTGGCCACAGTTGGGAGAGGAATGTGTGCTAATAGATATCTCAGTGCTTCCCACTGTTAAGAAGACACTGCCAAAGAAGTGGCTTTAAAACATGTGTCTCACTCCTAGGCCGGTCCCAACTCACCCTTCTGTGGGGCGTAAGGAGAAGACTCACACCTCGGCAGTCGGAGCTGACTACCCAGGCCTAAGTTATCTCAGAGAGCTGCAAGCTCAGAGATCATTTCAAAGGCCGAGATAATTCCAAGCAATCCCTCATTGTACAGATAAGAAACTGAGACATGGAAAGGAAATAGCTCTCCCAAGGTTACACTACTAGGTTGAGACTAAACTGGCCCTAACTCCCCAGTGCAGTCCTCTGTGGTATGAGAAATCATATTCTCACTATTTCAATTGTAAAAAAGTACCTCATCTTCCCAAGATCAGCCCCTCACCTGTAAAACAAGGAAGTCGCATTACAGTGTTTAAAACCACATTCAGGGTCAGTGTTGTTTGGCTCTGTGGTGCCAGTGGCAGATAACGGTAAGAGCCACGGGTGCCCAAGGAACAACCAGGCTGAGACTAGGACGGGGTGTGGAACACGACAAAACCCAAAGCTCCCATCAGTCCCCATCTTCTAAGTTAGAGGCTCTCTGTGAAATGTGGTTTCCATTTAGCAAAGAAAGCCACATGCTCACATCATTAAAAGAAGGAACTCCTGTCAGCTGTGTAGCAAGCGAGTGAGATTCCACATCTGACATCTGAGGGCCTATTGGAATCTCGTAATCTGTGAGGCTCTGGGGCAGAGAGGAAACGCAAGCAAAAGGCAGCTAAATGAAAGATTAAACCCAACTACTATTTTTCATGAGACAATGAATCTCTTGGGAAATAATAAAGAAGGGAAGGAGAGCTTTGAGTCAGAGGAGGAAGAGACGGGCCAGGGGCAGGTCATGGGTTTTCTAATTTTGTGCTCCTTAAGACCCACTAAACATGAAATCATTTTTATTTCCATGACCTCAATTCCAGTGTGGGCCATTCTATTTTTAAGTCTGATCTCAGGAGATTGTTTAATGAAGTTAAAAGAATAGTGATCATAAGCCAAATTGCTGTTCTCTTTAAATCCTATACAAGTGCCAACAGAAACTTTAGATTCTTATAACCATTATTAAGTCTTCAAAATTTCAAGTTGATTTTGGTGAGGCTCATTTTAAATGACTAGGGATCAAAGAGATTAGCTCTGTCCAGCAAGGGGAACATAAACTCTCCCCACTTCAAGCAGCCGCCGTGGTGACTTCCCTTCCATCGCTTGCAGTCAGGGAAGCTGGTGGAAAACTGGCCAATCACCTTTGTTTTCTTCTTACTATGCAAAGGTAGGAAATGGCCTTGCCCACAAACTCTGTAAACCCGACTGGCTTCAAAGTGTAAATCTGGTTCCAAAAAATTGTGAGTAAATTTATGCCAGTGCCCTATATGTGTGTTTAAGCCTCGTGGTCTCTTGGTGAAGAATCAAGTATCACAGACTTTCAAATTACTCAAATCCCATCTATTTCCACAAAGTGATTTGGGGTGGCTTACAATAAAAGGCAGAGTAGAATAAAGTCCAAACTGTCATATCAGACGATGTCCTCAACAGCATTAAAAGTATATATGCAAAGATTTTCCATCTATCTTTAAACCTGATGTCAAGTTCTAGAAAGGCAATCCAATAGCAAGCTAAAGTCATACCAGATTAGGGAGGGAGAGATTGGAGTAGTTTTACTTTATTAATGCATTTGACTCACAGATACTTACTGAACTCCCAATATTTTTAAATTAAATACTTCATTTTGAGGTGATTATAGATTCACATGCTGTTCTAAGAAATAACGCAGAGATCCTAGGCACCCTGCACCCAATTTCCCCTATGGCAACATGCTGCAAACCTATGCTGTCGCTGTAACATGATACGGACACCGATGGAATCAAGGTACAAAGGATGTCCATAACCACAGGGGTCCTCCCTGTGGATGTGCTATGACCCAATTGCCCTCTCTCCCTGTTTCTCACTCCTGGCAACCACTCGTCTGTTCTATTTTGATAACCTTGTCATTTCAGGAAGATTATAAAAATGAAATCACATAGTACGTAAGCTTCTGGGATTCGCTTTTTTCACTTGGCATAATTTCCTGGAGTTTCACCCAGGCCGTTGTTTATCAATAGTTTGTTCCTTTTTATGGCTGAGTAATATTCCATGGTATGTATGTCCCATGGTTTCTTTAGCCATGTGCCCACTGAAGGACATCTGGGCTGATTGCAGTATTTGGAAATTAAAAATAAAGCTGCTATAGGTATCCACAATCAGGAGTTCATGTGAGTATAAGTTTTCTTTCTCCAGGATAAATGCCCAAGTATGCAATTGCTGGGTAAGGGTAACACGGTAGTTGCACGTTTAATTGTATAAGAAACCACCCAAACTGGTTTCTAGAACGGATGTACCGTTTTACAGTCCCTGCAGCAATGTATGTGTGATCCAGTTTCTCTGTATCCTCATCAGCAATCACTGTCGTCACTTTATTTTTTTGCCATTCTGACAGGTGTGTAATGACATTTCATTGTGGTTTTATTTTTGCATTTCCCTAAAACGATGTCAAACATCTTTTTAAGTGCTTATTTGCCATCTATGTATCCTTATCAGTGAAAAGTCTATTTGGGTTCTTTGCCCATTTTCTAAATAGATTATTTTTTACTGTTCAGTTTTGAGGGTTTAAAAAAAATATATTCTAGATCTTTAATCTTGTTGAACGTACGGTTTGCGAGCATTCCTCAGACTGCAGTTTACCTTCTCATCTTCTTCACAAAGCCTTTCTGCGAGCAAGAAGTTTTTAATTTTGATGAGCTTCATTCAATTTATCAAATTTCCCTTTTATGGATAGTGCATTTTGCGTTAAGTCTAAAAACCAACTCTTTTCCTAGCCCTAGATACTGAAGATTTTTCTCCTTAAGTTTTTTCCTAAAAGTTTTATGGTTTTATGTTTTACATTTAAGTCTGTGATTCATTCTCGGCTAATTTTTGCATGGGGTGTGACGTTCAGGTCAAGATTTAACTTTTGTCTATCAGTGTGCAATCTTCTGGCAGCATCTGTTGAGCAGGCCAGCAAGGAGAAGACCTGGATTCTTTCACTGAATATGGAATACAGAATCATTTTATTTTGAACTCCTTGGAATTCTACTCATAGGAAGTATACATTTATAAAAATAAATGCAATGTCCAAACACATAAAATTCATTCAGTGAATAAATACTTACTGAGCAGCTACCATGTGCCAAGCACTTAGGCATATAGTGTAACAAGGCAGGCACGATCCCGGACTGAACCGACTATACTAGAGGGAATCTGTTTCAATCAAGCCCAGCTCTCGTCTGCCATGGATGTAATTAGTGGCCCTGCTTATAAGAAGTTAGCCTCTTCCTTCCCTCTCCAAGAGCAGGGTGTCAACATGTGGTCGTGACCTCCACCCAACCCCTCAAATCTTCAGCCCAACCCAAAGGCTAGTGACAATCTAGAAATATTACTTGTAAAGGTTGCCAACTCTTGATTTAAACCAGCCAACAGACAGTAGCAAGTATACGGCAATCATGATTAATGTGAACACTAGGCACCGATTTTCAAACACTAAGAAATAAATACGATCTGGGAGATGAACTGTAAATCCACACTGATTAGTTCATCTCGCTTACTCATTTCACAGCTGTGACATTTCTATGGTCAGGGACTACTCTGATCTCTTAACTTTTCTTTCTTTTTTCTCTCCGAATGTGGAGTTACTATGCCTAATAAGATAGCAATCACCAGCCATGGTCTCATGATTCGGCAAGCAGTAGTACAATTTTACCGTGTGCATTCAAGAGGAACAACACGGAGCTTTCCTCTGAGAACCAGAGGAGCTGCCCTTCTGTGGGAGCCGGGGAGTTCGGTCTGGGTGCTGCTCGGGCTTCTGTTTGTCCTGGCCCTGAGCCAAGTCCTGCCTGTCACAATAAAGGCAGATAAGCAGCCCATGACAGCAAATTCCCCGTATCCCCAAACCATAAGCCAAATTCTGAACCTCTGAATTCCTGAAGCAGCAAAGTTCCCCTGTAATCAATCCCAATGAGACAACAGGCAGCTTTTAGAACAATAACCCTCAAACATATGGATCCTTTCAAGGTTGGGAATATCACTGCAGGTTTCTCCTTTTGAATGGGGGTGGGAGGACGTGCATTCTTTAAACCATCCAGTGTACCAATACCTCTTTAAAATAACTATCCTACACTATAAGCATTGGTACTGGAGGCACAGAGGTACAAAATCCATCAGACAGGCAAGACGCTGGGGCACAGACGGGGAGACAGAGGTGGGCACACAGGGCTGGATGTGGGAAGGAGGGTGCCTTCTCACCAGGGCTGCCTGGCACCAACGAGCATCTATGGAAACCACACTGAAACCAACTGGCCAGTCTTATTTGGGAGTCTGTGAGGAGAGACCCTCAGACGGGCAGATGTGCCAGCAGGCAGGACGCACCCCCTCTGGGGCAGGGAGCCACTAGCCCTACCCTGATGCTTCACTGATGGCTGTGTAAGCAAATTCTGGACTTGCTGTTTTAGAATGCTCGGTGGGGAAGAAAAACGTGCCCCTCTATGATAATTCCCAACTGGGTGCTTTTTTCAACGATTATATGTTATTTCAATGTTCGGCATACACATTCGATTTCCTTCCCTTAATATTTGTTTGACTTATTCTCCAACGGGGACTGGGTGCTTTAGAAAAGCTCTGAGAGGTCAGACTTCATGGTGCGGCTTCCCTCAGCACCTCCCTGGGCTTCTGGCAGGCTACTTTGGATCTTCTTTCAGTAGCACTTGCCGCAGCCACAGCACACATGGACTATTTTCCCTCCAGGTCCCGTGAGTCTTCGGGGTGTAAATCAATGCAAGCTGGAGATAGGGCAGACCTAACAGATTATTCCGTTCTCCTACAGGCTGAAAAACACAGTCTGAAGCAATGCAGAAAATACACCAGGGAGATAATCCTCTAAGAAAGAACGACCCACCTCTGACCACAGTCTTCCTCGTATCTCCTCTGGGAAGCCCCGACTGTATCTCACAGGAGGGAACACTCATGAGAATGAGCTGTTTGGCCCATTTTTTCTTCTGGAGACAACAGAATCTATAATGGCAACTTTTTAGGTACTTCAAAAGAGTGAAAAAATTGTACTGACGCTACAGCCAGGCTCAGGAAAGGTACTCCGAGGGAACTGTCACTCGCTCAGATATACACACAAGGCCCAAAGACAGCTTACAGCCATCAACTTATTTAGACACTTAAAGAAGAGGGCATACAAAAAGCCTAAGAAATGTACAGTTTTCAAAAAGCTCAGCTTTGGCAAAACAGTTCCAGTTACACTGTAAAGCTTTAGTGTCAGACCTGGCCCCACAACTGATCTCGAATAGTTTTGGCGAGTTTTGACTTTGTACATGCCCCGAACAGGCCTGGCCCACATGAATCCTCAGCACCTGCAGCACACCAGCAGCCGCGTGAACTGACTCCCGGACGGGGTCCCTGGTGCGCTCCGGGTGCATGCCATCATCCAGATAGGAGACAGAAAGACTTTAATTCCCAACTTTGCAGTCACTACTAGGTCAGACCCTGTGAAAGCTCAAGAACCTGGGTCACCAAGAGGTCAGGAATATAAATCTAAGGTGCTGATTCTCACTGAAGGCTGAGACACTGCCAATAATGATGCTATCCATCTACCGCTGTGTGCCCTATATTTCAGGTCCTCCCTTAGAGATGCTCCCTGTCTATGACGTTAGCCTCGGCTACGTGAGACTGGAGTCTCTCAGTGCCTTAGATAGATTTCAAAGGGTAGGCCTACCTAAGAGCCCACGCTGAATGAGATAAGTGGGTTCATGTGGTCCAAAGAAAAATACTGCTACAGAGAGCCTCCTGGATTCCCACTGAACCTGGGTAAGTTTTCATATTTAGGACTCTGGGGCTTAAAGCCAGAGAGGTAAGCAGTTAATTTCCAATTAGAAGGATCATAGTCACAAGGCTACGAGAAGCAAGGCCATGGTTTGGTTTGTTTTACATTCATTTGTTCCCAAGACCCAGAATTTGTGGCACCTGCATCGGCAGAAGGCTCGGGGATGGTTGAACAGTAGGACAGGGACAGCCTGTTCTTTTTTATTTTTTTAAAGTTCTCTACTAACGAAAGGTTATTATAAAGTTAATGCTAGGATGGGTTGTTCCTATCTTTTACTGTAGTGAAAAGAAGAAAAAATAAGACAGTTTATTTAGAATTGCAGACTGTATGAAGTCTCTCATTGTGCCTGGATGCACACAAAGACAGCTATCAATTTTACTAATTCTGTCTAAGATGTAAATGTGAGATAGACTCTCAGCTCTGGAATTCTCTATTCAGCCGAGCCCCCTCTGTACAAACCTACAGCATCTCCTTCCTGCCAATCACTTTAAACTTTTCAGCTGGCCTCTCAGCCTGTGTATTGGCTGGCCCCCTGCTGCCTAACCAACCTCACTTCCACTGCTCACCACAACCACGGCCCCACTCTGGTCACACCAATCTGGAGTGACTCCCCGTGCAACTGCATACACCAAGCTCATCCTTCCCTTTTGGTGGTTCCTACATCAGGAAAACCCACTCAAAGATGATTTTCTGTTCTCATGAAAAAATTGGGGCATTCTGTACCATTTTGCTGCCTTCCCAGGATTCTTTGAGAGTATCTATTCACTGTTACCTTGGGGGAATTGGGAACAAAATAGTACAAATAAATTCTCACCATTTATGAGTACCCAAGAGGTCTGAGCAATGCTACCACCAACAGGATGCCCAGGTTGTAAAAGGAAGAGCACCGGCACATTCCCCATTCTCACATCAGTATCGACTTTAAAAAGAATATCGCTAGCCAAGCGCATTTCATATCTCTCAGGTGAAAAATGTTCAACACTTAAATGATACTAATAATTTTTATGGTTGGAAATGAGGATCAAAGTATGAAAGGAAAAATAAATTCGTGGGTTCATACATGCGGCCAAGTCTCTGTGGCTCATGTTCTGCCACATGTTTCAAGCTGTCTCTCTTGAAGATAGGGGAGGGGAGGAAGAATGAGTTGCTTTTTATTTTCCAGGTCTTGAGGTCTGAAATAAAAGCAGACAGACTGGGGGGCGTGGGGGAAGACTCAAACATTTGAGTAACATTATACATTGCTACTGTTCCCCTAGGAGCTCCTCGCAAATGAGTATCAAGGACTCAATAGATACTTTCCTGGTAAAATACATAAACAGATAAATAAATTATCCCAGGCTGAAAAGAATTTCCACATCTGGTAGCTCACCAGAGCTTGTCAAACAAGTCAGAAACACGCGGGGCCGGAGAAGATCATTCCTCGCTCCTGCTTTCAGGGCTGGAGAGAGAAGGGAACATTTTCCAAAGCCCCACTGGCCTTCCAACAGGGAATATGACCCATCCAGATAGACAAATAACTTCTCTTTTCTCTTCCAATTAAATAAATAATGACATCCGGCATCAGATCAAAAATGTCTGTGTGCTAAGGTCACAGACACTGGAAGAAAAAGGCCTTTCCTACATGATCGTGCCTTTCATTCTCAAGAAGTTGCTAGGGTGCACCTTTGAAGGGTTATAGTTACTGCATATTTACCGCTTTAAAGAAAAACTTAGCCGCTTTGCATTTAACCTCAGCAATAAAGTCTGAAGTGACAGATGATCTCTAATGTCCCTTTACTCCAACACTGAGTTTCTACTTAACAGTTTTCCAACTGGGGTGATAGGAATGGGCCACGGGCATGCGGAGATCTGATTCTCTCATCTGATCAGCACTGAGAACGAGGGGTGGGTCACGCCTAGTGTGTGTGAGCAGCTTTGTCTGTGTACCCCAGTGTAGAGTGTTAGCATCACGTGTGCACCTATGGTTTGACAGAGGCTGGACAAAGCACTGCTGTGGCTCCAATAACTTCCTCCCAGAAAGAGTTTCTGAAATTCACCATCAATTTTTAAGCTGTTAATAATAGTCCAGATAGTTCTCCCCCCTCACTTTTCTTACATCTCTTATCTCTTATAGTAGGCCTAAATTTCTTTCTCATAGCTTTGGAACTGTGTAATCTGTGAGCTGGCCTTCAGTCTCTGTTCTATGTTCCTTAAGCAAGCCATGGGGCCTGTTGCTTTAAAATGGTCTCTGTAAATCAGTTTTTCCAGCCCTTTAACACAAGCTCTGCCTCAGATGCCCTCACATGGGTGAAAACCATGCTGGAACTCTGGGGCCTACATCTACATGGCATGCCTCAGTAGAAACATCATCAGAATCATGAACACAACAGACCCTGGGTCACCATATTCTGCTCTGGTTCCTTCATTAAAATCGCTCCTGTACTCTTCCTTCAATTTCTTACATGCTGTTGGCTCTCACCTACAAATATCCCCAGATCCTTGCACATGCCGTCTGTGTTTCCCAGTAAAGTAAAAGAAGGTGACGCTTTTTATGCACACAAGATTTGTACTTTTCCCACATGGCACTGCATTGCTTGGGTTTGCCCATACTTCTGATCCCTTAGAATCAATACACCCAAAGGGATCTCAGGAAGTCATTTGGTCTAGTCTTCCGTCTTCAGGTAGAAATAGTAAAACCCCTCTAGATGCCAGAGAATTGCTGGCTTTCCTTTTCTGAAAATTTCTCAAATGTAAAACTCCTCTGTCTCTCAAAAAAATTCTTTGTAGCAATAGTTTAAAAGATCTGTTGCCTGGTTTCTCTTTACTCTCCCATAATAAATACTGCTTAAACATTTAAGTGTTGAGGTAGCTAACCTTACCTGATACAAAAAGAACATTAAATCCAAACTGTACAATGTATCCTCTTTTTAGGTGCACAAAGAACAATGATCAAGATGGACTTTTTAAGGGGCCATATAGTCTTAAAAATTTTTTAAATAATAAAAATCACACAGAGTTATTCTGTGAACAAAGTATAACAAAACCAGAAATCAAAAGATTAATTAAAAAAATTAACAAAGGTTAAGCTATGTGCCTCTACATAATCTTGGGTCATGGAAATTAGAAAATATTTTGAGAAATATAGCACATCAGAAATTGAGAATCACTGAACCTAATGCTTTAATTTGGAGAAAAATTTACAGCATTAAATGTAAACATTAGAAAAATAAATATGAAGTATCTCAAGAATGGAAGAAAAAGTATCCAATGTACTCAGCCCTACTATGAAACT
>CAUYQV010047139.1:0-48110 GCA_963574575.1 Galagoides demidoff
GCATCACAGCTCATAGCAACTGCCAACTCCTGGGCTCAAGCGAGTCTCCTGCCTCCGCCTCCCAAGTAGCTGGGACCACAGGCACCCGCCACAACGCCCAGCCATTTTTTGGTTGCAGCCATCATTGTTGTTTGGTGGGCCCGGGCTGGGGATTCAAACCCGCCACCTTAGGTGTACGTGACTGGCGCCTTAGCCAATTGAGCCACAGGCGCAGAGCCTTTTTCCCCATTCTTAAGATAATTTACTAATAAGGATGTGTTTCAACTCCGTTCAGGTAAACATAAATGATATAAAGTCTCCATCTTCTTTTATGGCTGAATAGTATTCCATAGTATACATATACCACAGTTTGTTAATCCATTCATAGGTTGATGGGCATTTGGGCTGCTTCCACTAATCCCATTCTTGAGGACACAGCCCTCACAACCTCCTAAAGGCCTGCCTCTTAATACTATTGCACTGGGGATAAAGTTCCAACAAGAATTTCAGAGGAACAAAATCATTGAAACAGAACACTACTTCTCAGCTATTATTTTTCTCTGTATCACTTCCTAATGTTTTTCTAAACCTGACCCATACAGTTTTATTTTTTTTAAATATTGTGTGTGTATTGTATAAATTTTCTAAGATGGCTACAACAAAGTATCAGAAACTAAGTGGCTTAAACAACAGAAATCTACTATTTAATAGTTCTTCTGGTCAGAAGTCCAAGATCAAGTCTCACAGGGCCATGCTTCCACTGCAGGTACTATGGAAAAATCTGTTCCAGGCTTCTTTCCTAGCTCCTGGTACAGTTCTTAAGTGTGTCACAGTATGACATCAGTCTTCCCATTGTGTTCTCCTTGTGGGAGTGTCTGTGAACACATCCCCCCCCCTTTTTAAAAATTTCAGATTAATTTGAGGGTACAGTGTTGTGATGGGCACCTGTAGTCCCAGTTACTTGAGAGGTTGAGGCAAGAGAATTGCTTAAGCCCAAGAGTTTGAGGTTGTGAGCTGTGAAGCCATGGCACTCTATCGAGGGTGACAATAATAAGACTCTGTCTCAAAATAAAAAAGAAAAAAAGAGGGCACAAACAACTAGGTTACAATGATTGTGTTTGTTATGTGAGGTCCCCGTTGTAGTTGTGTCCTATACCCACAAGTTGTGCCATATACCCTTACATTGTGTCCATTAGATGGGAGCACACCAATCCTCCTCGCTCATCCCCCCAACTCACACAGTTTTAAACAGTCCTTTTGTAAAATAGGCCGCCTGCATTTTCCTGATATGAGTATAACATGTTTGGCCTCTAACTAAGATACTTTAGTCATCTCTTTAGATCCTGTACCTAACAAACAGTGGTAACAGTTGAATGATCTCTAAAATTCCTGGTAGTATTATATGATTCTGTCATCCTACAAGCCAACTATGCTTTATGCCTTGGGGAGAATCTCAATGTCTTTGTAGACACACTTTGCACCCCCACATGCACACACTAAGTGCTGACGCCGAGGGGTGGTTCTGAGGAGCAGACTTTGGTGCACCAAATTTATGGTACTTTCCTAAAGCCCCTCAACTCACTATTCTAAAATAAGAAAGCATTCAGTGTGCTGACGCGGCTTCCACTCCCAACCAGCTCTTCTGATCAGATCATCCTGCTGGACCCTGTCACTCCGAGCTGTGTGGCTCCCTCATCACGTGCTAACACACACTCTCCCCGTCTTGCTGAATGGCCTACATTCTGTCTCTTTCCCTGATTGGTGGGCTTGTGTGTGAAATGATCCCAAGGAGAGTAGAGTCTGTAAGAAAAATCCTCTGAAAGGCAGATCTGTTTATCCAACCTGCTGTAGATGTTTCTTGTGTAGATTATGTGCCCATGGGATTCAGGCCCAGAGGTGAGTCTAGGAGGGGCTGAATGGAAGCCACAGGCTTTTTCTTCTGTGCCTAGTGGCCCACAGGTGCCTGAGCTGCTGCTCCTGCAACGGGCATGGGCATTTGGTGAAGTGAAAGGTGCAGAGCGCTCCGCACATTGAACGGTAATGATGCTGCCTTTGTTTCCCTGGGATTTTAAGAGGGAGAAGAAAAGCTATTTATTGCTGTCCAACAGTGACTGAAGAACTGCAAATTATAATTTCCATATGTCACCCACACAGCAGATGACAGTGAGTGAGGATGAACAATAATCCGGTACTGCGAACAAGGCAGAATCATCTCCAAATGGAACTTTCTTCCACCAGCTTTGCTTTTCTCAAATCCACTCACCCCGCTGCTGCCAGAATATATTTCTAAATGCAAATTTGACCTTCTCTCCCTGTGCAATGACATTGTTTGTATCAATAGGGTGAAACTCCAACTTCTTAAGTCTTTTAAAATCTAGTCCTTGTCTAGATTCATAGTCTCCGTTTCAGTTTTCCCACCCCTTCCACCATCCTTACCCTTGCTGAGGACACACACACTCGCTCTCTCTTAGGCTCTAGTACTTACTGGTAATAGCTTCCTAGTGCGTTCTAGTCCCTCTACCTGCAAAGTATTTCTTTAGTCTCCACCCACTTGCCTGCCTAAAAAAACCATGATTCATCTTCAGAACTGAGTTTGATCTTATATCCTGTGACAGTCCTTCTCAAACTTGAATGTGTATGTGTGATTACCTGTGGAGCTTGTTAAAATCCACATTCATGTTCAGTAGGTGAGGATGAACCCCAAGTGTTTGTACTTGTCACAAGCTGGTGTCCTTGCTGCTGTCCAGGGACCACACATTGAGTAGCAAGGTTCTAAGTGCCACCCTGCATGTCAACCCTCCCTTGGTAGATTCCACCTCTTTTCTGGGGTTGCCTCTTCTTTGACCCTATTTCTTTTGTTGGTCTAATTGCCGTCTTACAATTTTATTTATAAGATGGTATAAGATGGCAATTAGATCATCTTTTGTCTTCTCCTATTGTCTCACTGCTCAACCAGCCTGGAAAGTAAAGGCTATGCCCTTTCCATTATTGTCTCCATAAGGACAGCTGGACTCTGCTGACACATAGGAGGCATTTGATAACTTACATGTTGAATTGATGTTGTTAAATAGCATGTATCTTCTTGCAGAAGATGAAACCATGTAACCATTTTTACTTAAGGAAAAGTTTTTCCATTTGAGTAAAGATGGAACCCAGGCCACAATACCATGTTTATTAAAAAATAGCTTTAAGGAAAAAAAAAAACACAGCTTTATTTGCTGTGCACAAATTTTAACTTTGTGTGCTCTACAATGGATAAGAAATATTTATACTATTTTTATTTTGAACACTAGCAGTGACTGTACACTAATAAATATTTATCTGATCCAATATAAATACATAGTCCAAAGGTACAAAATGCAAAATCTATAATCGGCAAGTGGAGCCAAATCCTTGTGTAAGGGAATTCTGTGTGAACACAGGCACCATTTACAAAATGCGAGAGGGAAAAATACCAGGCAGGAAGCCCATTCTGTGGGCTGGGACGCTGGGAAGTGAAATACCTATACATGTTTAGATAAGGCCCCAGTGAATCCAAGCTAGAAAAAGATAATGTTATGCAATGGGGAATTTTCCAAACCAGACCACAGAGATCAGTCAATTTCGATGTTTTTCTTCTAGGCTAAACGTCCCAGACATCATCTGTAATTTAAGGGTTCCAAAAGAGAATGTAAAAATTTTAAAAAGTAAACAAGGATAATTTTGGATCAGTTGAGTAAGATCATCTCTTGAATGACAGAGTTTTATCTTGAGGTTCCCCATTTCACAATAATTATAGTTAAAAGTTAGGTATCTGAATCTCAAGCGGATCAAAACATTACATGATGTAGAGCTAATTGCAATTCTGTCCAATAATTTCTCTAAAAGCTTTATCTGAACATTGTAGGGAAATTTAATCTCTCTCACATCAGGGAATATCCCTCCCCACAAAATTTCCAAGGAGACTACAGCTCAAAGTTGGAATGATAATTAAAGGAAGCATTTATACCTTTTCTGGGGATCTTTTACAGATCCTTTGAAGCTCATCTATAAATGGCTTCATGTATTAAGACTCTAGTGGGTTGGGAGAATTAAAGGGTTAATTAACTGAGTAACTCCAAGTCATTAACTATGACCAAGGGGAGGATACAAACGAGGAAAAAAGTCTTATTCCAAGATAAAAGCCCACATGACCAATGTCAATGTTTTGTGCAGAAGCAACATTATTTCCTGGTGGTTCTATTTTGACTTCTTTATTGGCTTTCTGTGTCCTTCCTCTCTGCTGTATTAATCTCCTTTACAATCCCGTTTACTCTCAGTAGGAGGCAGTGTCGAACAGGAATAAGGAATCTGTACATTGGAGTCAGATTAGGGCTAGAATCCCAGCTCTAGACTTCGTACTTCTGTCACTTTGGGCAGGTGTCTTGGCTTTTTAAAGCCTCAGTTCTATCTGTAAAATGGTAATAATAATAGTATTTCATGGGCGTCAGTCAACTCAAGGTGAAAAACTCATAGCTCAGTACGTATTCACTGTATTTACTTTGCATATATAAGTGCTCCATCAGCAGTAGGCATCCCTGTGCATCTTGAAAGCACCTCAGTCAGTATTTGAGTGTTTCCATTCAGATGGTTGGCACCAGAATGGGAGTCCTGAAGTCTCAACCATTACATTGCTAAACTCTAGGGGCCTAAATGAGCTTTGAAGGTCTCTGCAATGCCACACTGACCAACACAATGCTGCCCTCTATCGATGAGAATGGGCTAGTAGAGAGGGAGCAGATTCCCGGAGGCTGGAAAAAAGGATGAACAATCACGTGCCAGAGTCAGTATTCAGAAGTACTGTACTCATTTCCTTCTAGGATGCCGATGGAAGTATTCGGTGTGGAAGAGGAGACATAGCCCCCTGCATGGCTTGGTACAAAAAATGACCACTGGGGTGGCAAAAAAATAATGCCTTTTTTTTATACCACTTGGTTCCCTAACATCAGAGGCCCTTTTGGTTACTGCTCAGTCATCAGATACCCAATACTCCAACCGTGGGACTGAATGAATTGCCCCAATCCATCTAGTGGAGCTCACCATGCCCCCTTCCAGGAGGCAGGTGCCAGCCTACTCTGTAAAACCTCATCAAGTTGCTTCTCAGGAAATCCGGTCCCCTGTGTAAGCAGCTGCTCCACCATCCTCTGTGGCAGGAAGCTGTGGCTGATAGCATCTTTCTGACCATAATTAACTCACCAGTTTTTCTAGAAAAAGAGTCATAGCCTTTGTCCCCATATCCCGGGATACTATGTTACTGGTTCAAATGAAAAGTCCTTTGAACCATAAATTTCAGATCCATGTTTAAAATAATACTAAAAATAATTGCTGGGATCCCATCCCTGTCTCTCCCTATTGCAAAGAAGTGCAAGAAATGTTTCCTAAAAGCTGTCAGATTGAGGTTTGTGCACACATGTGACAAGAGGCTGGAGGGAGGGCAGAGACTCTGCCTTGGCCAGGCTCCCAGCTCATGGCTGACTCTCCTGCCTGTCTGGCTGCTGGCTTCAGTGAGGATGCTGCTCTGTGGCAGCTCAGGGGCTGGCTCTGGAGAGTCCTGGGCTGGTGGCAGCTTCTAATGCTCTATGGAAAGAGGACATCCTTCCTTCATTCAGGACCTGCAGTCTGTGATCTGGTGCTAAGTCTCTACTAAAGTCCTGATTCTGCGATTTCAGCCAGTTGACCCAGCAGTCTGGAGAAGGCTGGACGGTCTTCTGGTCTCTAGAGAAGGGAAGAAAAAAAAGAACTTCGTGAGTTCCCTGCATGTGTGTGTTATAAGTTAATCCAAAGCATACTAGAATTTAATAGCAGCAACTTCTGCTCCACTTTTATTTTCTATTTTCTGGGGGGAGGCAGAGTCTTACTCTGATGCCCCAGGCTGGAATGCCATGGTATCTTAGTTCACAGCAACCTCAAACTCCTGGGCTCAAGTGATCCTCTTGCCTCAGCCTCCTGAGTAACTGGGACTATAGGTACCCACCAAGATGCCCACCTGATTTTTCTATTTTTAGTAGAGACAGGGCCTCCCTGTTGCTCAGACTGGTCTTAAACCCTTGCACTCAAGCACTCAAGGGCCTCCCAGAGTGCTAGGATTACAGGTGTGAGCCACCATGTCCAGCATTCTGCTAATTTAAAAATATGCTTCCATATAGATTTTCCTATTTATTAAAAGCAGATATTCTGAAATCAGAATACCTAGTTTCAAATTTCAGCATTACCACTCATTAACTGTATGACACTGAGCAGGTTTCTTAACCTCTTTGCACCCCGGTTTTGTTATCTGTAAAAATGGGATAATAATAGTGTCTACCTCATAAAATTGTTTTAAGAATTTTAAATAAATCACGAGTAAAAATACATCCTAAATTAATGCTAAAGAACACCCCTAAAATGGAATATTTAGTTATAAAATCTCATAAAATATGTACAGGATCTATATGAGGAAATATAAAATTCTAATAAAAGAAATCAAAGAGGATCTAAATAAAGGGAGAGATCGTTCGTGTTCTTGGAAAGAAAGAATCTGTGTTAAGTGATTAAGATATCAATTCTCTCCAACTTGAAATGTAGATTCAACACAATCCTGATCAAAATCCCAGTATTGTGTAGATACTGACAAAATGACTTTAAAGTTTATACAGAGAGGTAAAAGACCAAGAATAACTGACATAATATTGAAGGAAAAGAATAAAGCAGAAGTACGACCCTACCTGACTGTGGGACTTACTCTAAAGCTCCAGTGACCATGACAGTACAGTATTAGTGACAGGATGAACAAACACATCAGTGGAGCAGACTTAAGCCCAGATATAGACCCATCTAAACCCAGTAAACTGATCCAAGAGAAAGGATCAAAGGAGGATGGGTACTCTTTTCAACAAACAGTGCTGGAATAGTTAGACATCCATATATTAAACAACTCTAGTCATAGACCTTACACCTTTCAGAAAAATTAACTCAAAGTGGATCATACAGCTAAATATCAAATATAGAACTGCAGAACTTCCAAACGATAACATAGGAGAAAAGCTGGGTGACACTGGGCTCGGCAATGAGTTTTCAGATACAGCACCAAAAGTACAATTCATGAAAGAATGAGCCGATGTTGAACTGTGTAAAAATTAAAAATGTCTACTCTGAAAGACACTGTCAAAAGACTAAGAAGACAAGTCACAGACTAGAAGAAAATATTTTTAAAACACATATCTAACAAAGGTCTTGTATTCAAAATATACAAAGAACTCCTAAAACCCAACAATAAGAAAATAAACAACCCAACTGAAAAAATAGGCAGAAGATCTGAACGGATATCACCAAGAAGGTATACAGATGGCAAATAAGCATATGAAAGTATGCTCACCATCATACGCCATTAGGGAAACTGTAAATTAAAACAACGAAATAGCACCACACATCTCTCAGAACCTCTGAAATCCAGCACAATAAATGCGGATGAGGAACTCTGATTTCTGGTGGGAATGCAGAACGGCACAACTCCTTTGGAAGACATTCTGGTGGTTTCTTACTTAACATAGTCTTGCCGTATGATCCAGCGGTCACACTCCTAGGCATTTACCCAATTGGGTTGAAAATTTGTACCCATAAAAATCCCTGCACATGAACATTCATGGCAGCTTTATTTATAAACGTTAAAAACTGAAAGCAACCAAGATTTAACTCAGTAGGCAAATGGATAAACAAACTGTGGTATATCCATACAATGGAATATTTAGTGGTATAAAGAAATAGGCTACCAAGCCACAAAAATACATGGAGGAATCTTAAACACACATTACTAAGTAAAAGAAGTTAGCCTGAAAAGGCAGGAGGAGACAGTAAAAAGATTAGCGTACTGTATGATTCTAGCTGTATGACTAGAAATGAACTCATTTCTAGTAAGCTGGCCCACTGTCACCCAGCTTTTCTCCTTTGTTATCATTTTCCTCCTGGAAAAGGCAGGAGGAGACAGAAAAAGGATTAGCAGTTGCCCGCAGTTTGGGAATGGGAGAGAGGGACAAGTAGGTGGAGCACAGGGGATTTTTATGACGGTGAAGTTCTTCTGCGTGATACTATAATACTGTATACACGGCATCATGCATTTGTCAAAATCCGTAGACCTGGGTTCACATGGAGTGAATTTCAAGGTGAGCTATGGATTTTAGTTAATAATATTAAGAGAGGTTTGTCAATTATAACAAATGTACCACACTGCGGCAAAATGTTACTGAATGGGGGAAACTATACACAAGAGGGAGAGAATATGGGAATGCTGCAATTTTCACTCAATTTTCCTGTAAATTTGAAACTTCTAAATATAACACCTATTAATTTTAAAAAAATCAATGAAAGTAAAAGAGAAAAAAGTGCTAACTGAATATTAGCCATCATTATTCTTATTACAGTAGTTAATCCTTTGGAAGTGGACGAAATTCATTTTGTACCCTTGTTGGTATTTGTACTGTTTCTTTGTTTCTGATTATAAAAGCCCTATGAACTGAGAGATCAAGCATTATTTAATTATTTTATTGGAAAGCAAATGGAAGCTTGCAGAATTGTACAAGATTAATGATAAATTACTGGTAAAGCGTAGATAAAATGTTCTATTGCTTTTTGCATTTCACCTTGTTGTCTTTCAAGGATCAGATTTTTTATTAACTAGTCCGGCAACTTTCCACGTTGGCGGCAATCTACAATTTTCTAGCTATCTAAGGGTTATGCCGACGTGGCTCAAATCACAGCCTGTGATCCAAGCATAGGGTCATTGAGCAGTCTTGGTGGGTATAGGGTAATTGGCTTCCCTATTCTGAATTGTTCAATGAATAAAATAAACTTTAATTAAGCTGTTTTAATATTTTCATAGCACAAGTGAACTTCTGCTCCCTGATTTATAAAACTAGTACCTTGTATACTTTTAATGGTTTTGGATGTAACAGATTTTATTTCTCTTCTCAGGAAACCAAGGGGGAAGTTGGTGCCTCTTCTCTTGAGCGATACCTATGGCTCTTGATATTATGTAGCAAATTGAATAATATTTTAGGTTCATGTCAGCTCTGTTAGAACTGGAGAATCCATCTAATTAACAGAATCTTATAGGCCAAGCATGATGGTTTATGTCTGTAATCCCGGCACTTTGGGAGGCTGAAGTGGTAGGATCACTTGAGCCCTGGATTTTGAGACCAGACTTAGCAACAAACAAGACCTTGTCTCTACAATCAATCAATCAGTTAGCCAGGCATAGTGGCATGCATGCAGGTGTCCTCAAACTACGGCCTGCGGACCACATGCGGCCGGCAGAAGACATTTATCCAGCCCGCCGTCATTGCCTGTCCTGCTTAGCAGCCGACTCATCCCATCCCAGGACCTATAGTCCGGCCCTCCAACGGTCTGAGGGACAGTGAACTGACCCCCTGTTTAAAAAAGTTTGAGGACCCCTGAATAGTCTCAGGTATTCCAGCAGGCTGAGGCAAAAGGATCATTTGAGCCCAAAAGTTCAAGGTTGCAGTGAACCATGATAGCATCACTGCACTCCAGCTTGGGTGTCAGTGACAAAGTGAGTCCATCTCTTAAAAAAAAAAAATAGTTAAGACCCTTAAAGTCATATTTTGCTCATCTATTTTGTTCATCCTTGCTGCTTCATCCTTCTAAGAGGGTTCTTGTTTCTAGGGAAAGGGGCAGGCCCTGAAACTGTATATCATAACCACTTCCTCTACTGACCTCTTTCCAGCAGTAATTCATGATCTGGTAGACATGTGAAGAGGCCAGTCGGGGCTTGTATAACCGAAACCCAGTACTGATGTCTTCCACCACCTCTGAGTTGCTCCGGTTTTCATAAGGGATTTTGCCTTCACTGAAGACCTCCCACATCAGCACACCTACGAGAAAAGATGAGCACAGCATAGCTAACGACAAAGTCCCCAAACAGCAAACCTACATGGGGAAACTGCAGACTCCTTGGCATCAGGATTCAAGTCCCTACCTCCAGAAGTACACCATCAAGCCCACCTGAGGTTTACTAGGTCTGTCCTATTTTTAAAGAACTATAATTTCTCAGCCTTCCTAGTGGAGAAAAATTTTCAAGCTCAGACCTCTGTTATATCTAACTCATAGGTTACAGCTAAAAGTTGCAAGGGACGTAAACTCAAACGTCTCCACATATGATTAAATGAATGGAATGGGTGGGATGTGGCAATAGGTACTGATGAGAATGGTAGAAAATTGGAGATCAAAAGTTCTCCCTCAAGGGGACAGCTATGATTGGGTCCCAGCCAAAGTACAGCACGTGGAAATGAGGGCTCAGGATTGTTACATTTCCTGACTTCCTAAAAGAAGTCAGAAATTAGAGTTGAACAATATGAATATGAAGCAAAAGGCGTCTTTGGGTTGTCCATTGTTGACATCTGCTGAGTCTTTTTCCCTCTTCTGCCCTTGGTAGAAATGCCACACCCAGCTTCATGCTTACCCTGCGCTAGTGTATTCAAAGGCTATCAGAGCGGGAAGCGGGCTTGCACATCACCTAACCCAGAGCTTCTCAGAGTACATTCTTGAGAAGCTTAGGGCAGAGTTTCCCAAAGTATGATCCCACAAACACCTGAATAACAACCATCTCAGAAGTCTGTTCCAATGGTAGATTCTTGGGACCCAGCCCAAACCCCATAGATTAGGACATCCAGGGGGTCCTTAGAGGTACTTCAGGAGCTGGAAATTCAGAACCTGACCATAAATAAGAATGCTTAGTATCCCAAGATGCCAGGACTTCTGGTGAGATTTCTTTTGAAAATAGCATGCTATTGCTGAAACATGGTTTAAAAACAAATGCTTTAATACAAACTTCCTAATGCATTGAAGAAAAAGCCTAATAAAGCACAAAAATATTACTTGACTTGCTCAAAATAGCGCAATGCTAATTAGGGCAAAAAAGTTAAACTGAAGACTCAGTTCAATGGACAGATGCAGGCACGGAGCTCTCAGCCCGTTCAGATTTCTGTTTCTTAGGCTTACCACCCCAGTTCTCTCACTGGAGCCCTTTCTATTCTACACCCACCCATCCACCTCACCTCTGCATTCTTCAAATAACACATCCTAGGCAGGGAGGAATTTCAGCCCAAGCCCCTAATGATAAGATGCAGCAGAAAATTTGTAAGTGGACACCCTGTGGCTGAATGAATCCCATTCAGAGTCAGAAGGCGAATGTGCCAAAGTGATCATTGCTCTGAATATGTCTTTATGGGGCCCTGGCCTGGCTCAGTGTGACGGCTTCACCACTCCCAGACAGACAGCTGTACGTCAGCCCTACCCTCCTGGCTGTACGCACTGTGGAGAGGACAGTCATCCAAGATGCTGTCAGCACAGTGTCTTCCAAGTTCATTCTGTAACTTAAAATTGGCTAACAACGTAGCAGCTAGGCCTGGTGAATTGAGGAACTGTTCTAAGATACAGATCAGGAAAGATAATTAACAAACCACTTGGCACCTAGAGATGGATATTCTAAAATGGTGAAGATTTTGAAACTCATTTTCTCCTAAGAGATTCAATCAGCCTTCTTCCTCCTCGTTTCTACAGCTAGTAAACCTTTATTCATATAGAATGATAAAATCAGCCTTCAAGCAGTTCCTGTCCAAAGTATCACCCTTCTTGTAATCCAGATGAAAGAGGTTGTCTGGTATATTTCTGTGCATACTTCAGTACACAGACTCAGGGGGGCATGACAAATCCAGCAGGAACACTAGGCCACACCAATGTCATTTGTTCATTCATTCACTCACTCATGCCTACTTGCCCTTTTTAGAAATTCTAATTTTTTATGAGGGTCTGCCAACTTCATTGCTAACTGTTCTCTAAGTTGGTACACCCTGTTCTTTGGACATCCCAGGCTTTTGCACTTGCTGGTCCTTTGGTCAGGGACACTGTGCCCTGCCTCTTTCAATGGTGACAGCTCCCTCTCATCATTCAAGTCTCTGCCCAAGACTCACCTCCTCAGCAAGGCCTTCCCAGACCACAGTATTTAAAGCAGACCCTCCCTCCTCTCCATTTACTCTGTCCCATTACTGTCTTATTTATTCCTAGCTCCTTTTTATCACAATCCAACTTTAATTTCTGTCAGCTTGTTTATGTGATTGTTATCTATCTCTCCTCCTAACATTTAGCTTCAAGAGGCTAGAAGTCTTTTCTACCCTATGTACTGTTGCATCCTCAGTGCCTAAGTTAGCCCCTGGTATGCAATAGATCCTCAGTAAATTGTTATTGAATGAATAAGTAAAATACTTATTGAGGGCTAAGTGAGGCAATATAGATTTGGACAAAATATGGTTCCTGCCTTCAAGGAGCTTGTATTTGAATCTCTTGCCTCTTTGGCTTTTGGCCTCACAGCAGCTGCCACCTGAATTTGGTTTCCACTTTTGTTTTTACCCATTCCCTTCTACTTCAAATATCTACAAAAATAAATACAATAATGAGGCCCCTTCCTCCAACTCAGGGCTGTCCTTACACAGACCCCTCTGGGATTCCCTCAATACAGGTTCAGGGAGAGCAGGGCTTCCTGCATTTGACAAAGGCAACAGCTGGCCTGCAGTCCCAGATCACACGGGGGTGTGGCCAGGATGGCACTTACCAAATGACCACACATCTGACTTGCTGCTGTAGCGACTAAAAGAGAAAACTTCTGGGGATGCCCACTTCACTGGGAATTTGGTGCCTGTGGAACTGGTGTATTGGTCATCAAGAACGAACCTGGGAAGAGAGTGGAGGGAGAAGGTCAGAATGTTCCCGGTGCCTGAGTCCTATTCCTGAGACTCGGCTGGCCCCACACGCCTGTTTACCTTGTCATGCCAAAGTCTGACACCTTGATGACTTGGTTTTCTCCCACCAAACAATTTCGGGCAGCCTGGAGAGGAGACAGACAAACAATAGGACAAGGCAAACTACTGATGGGTAATCAATAATTAAGGTGTGTCCTCTGGTCACAGGCTTTGCTCAGTGATATTGTACAAGGCCAGTGAGCAGCTTTGGAAATGGGCACTAAGCTTCAGAAATGCCTACTGGAATCAACTAGGAAGTTGAATGTGTAATTCCATTATCAGGATGAGGAAGTTTATCTTCTATCCTGGATCCTAATCAGAAGAAAAGCCTTGGTGTTGTCTAACCAATGATAGGCTCGAAGGCAATTTGATGTTTTAGGAAATGTCAACACTGGGGATGATAAGAAGAAAGGATCACCCGTTTGAGTAAAGAAAGAATGTTTTGAGGTTGTTAATCCTCTTAAAACTATTTCTCGATAGGGAGAGTACCTGGCCTCTGATTCAGATCACAGAATGTTGCATTGGAAGAATCCTTAGATAGAAAGCTCCAACGGGTCTGGAATTTTAACTTGCATACAAATCACATGAGGGAGTGTGTTGAAATGAATATTCGTGAATCCCAGCCACCAGAGATTCTGAGAGTACATTGACAGTTACCCTCGTGTGATTCTAGTAGATGGCTGGATAATACTTTGAGACAAACTGTGCTTGCCCATTTCCCTCATTACATCAGGAAGAAACTGAGGCACACAGAGGTTAAGAAGGAGTGGCTATTAGCTCCACTTTGGAAGAATGTAAACTGAGATGCAGAAGTTATAGGTAGGGCTGGGATTACAGCCCAGATCTGAGTCTTCATGAAGCACTTTCCCACTAGAACTGCCTCAAAGTGGGTAGAGGAAGGAAGAAGTTGAAAGAGGCAAGAAGATAGCCTGTGACTTGGGATTTATTCATACACCCCCCCATTTGGGTAGCTCTAAATCCCGAGGGAATGCGTCCATTCATCCTGGACCTGCAGGTGCTCACCCTGCACAGACATACCAAGTCCCTGTGGATGACGCATGCCTCTTCCAGGTAGGCCATGCCCTCACACACATCCAGACACATGCCCAGCAGGGTATCCGCAGCAAAGAGTCCCCGCTGGCTGCGCAGGTAGTCCGACAGGCAGCCGTGCTCCATGAACTCAAACACCAGGCAGATGGGGGCTTGCTCCAGACACACCCCATAGAGCTGGACCAGTTTGGGATGAGAGAGTTTCCTAGGGGAAAAAGGCAAGAGTGAGATGGCCCAAACTCAGTCTCCCAAAAATGCTGAACATTTTATGATACCAAAATAGTTGGTGGTCACTTTGTCAAACTTGAGGTTTTGAAAACAAAATTCATTCCCTCATTGTGTCATTGGAGCTAAGACCTGACAGATAGCAGAGTCAGCTGGTGTGTGTGGATGAATGGAGGCCAGTGTGGCTGGCATGTCATGGACCAGAGGAGAGATGGGTAGGAGCTCAGATGGGGAAGTGGGCAGGGCCAGACCATGGTGAGGAGTTTGATTCTATTCTCTGTGCAATAGGAAGCCACTGCTGGGATTTGAACAGGGAGGTGGTATGACAGTGGTATTCCACATGCCATTAGATTGGTATTTAAAGAACACAGCACAGAATGTCCTCCCCAGGGTATCTGCATACCCTTGTTTTGACCACTTACATCATGATTTCAGCCTCTTCTATGAAGTCCTCTTCTGACATGGCCCCTTCCTGAATGGTTTTGATGGCCACCTTGTCCTTGTCGAGCCAGTAGCCGAGATGCACCAACCCAAACTGTCCGCTGCCAATCTCCTGCACAAAAGTGAGCTCTGAGGGATCAATCACCCATTTTCCTGCAAAAGAGAGAAGATTTTCCAGGGTCGGTAAGTAGTAGATAAGAGATACAGAGCTACCTGGGGACTAGATAGCCTACGTAGAATTCTAGTCTATTGTTTCTATAATTCAAAGATGGCAAATGGTCTAAGTCCTAAACTTAGAACTATCATAAATATCTTTTCCCCAAATGATAACATAGGATATACATTTGAATCTATGAAAAAAGTTTATGAGGCGGTTCCATGGAAAGAAAGAGGATAGTGTCAATCAAGATATTAAAGATTTAAATGAAGGGGTTATTGCATGTCCCAACCACTTTCTACACTCAGCTATAATTTTTTATTGTCATTTTTCACATAGAGAAATTATTCACACAGAGAAATTTAATTTGAGCTAACTAATCATTCATTCATTTAGTTATCAAGAGTATTCTCTATGTACAAAATTCTCTGCAAGGTCTTAGCAAGGTGGTGGTTAAAGAAGTAGATGGATGGCTCAGCGCCTGTAGCTCAGTAAGTAGGGCTCCCGCCACATACACCAGATCTGGTGAGTTCTAGCCCTGCCTGGGCCTGCTAAACAACAATGACAACTATAACCCAAAATAGCCATGTGTTGTGGCTATAGGTGAGTGCCTATAGTTCCCAGCTACCTGGGAGGCTAAGCAAGAGAATCACTTAAGCCCAAGACTTTGAGGTTGCTGTGAGCTGTGATGCCACAGCACTCTACCGAGGGCAACATAGTGAGACTCTGTCTCAAAAAAAAAAAAAAAAAGTAGAGGATACAAAGAGAATGTATACAGAGGCACAAGCTAGCACAGTGTCTGGCATATGGGAAATGCTCAATAAACATTCAATAAACTAATAAAAGGAACCAAGAGTCAATTTTCTTACAACAAAGTGATTGGTTGACCAGATAATCTCTATGAACTCCACTCACCATAAACACATTAGGACTCTACAGTTATTAGAATATGCTTATTTTCATAGGGAGGCTCAAGAGGTATTATCCTTCCCCTGTGCTTGGTCTGGCACTGTAAGTAGCCATTTTTCTACCTCTTTGAGGCACAGACTCAGCAGTAAACAGTGTTGAGGACCTACTGTGTGCCAGACATGGCACTGTTTAGAGACGAAGAAGCCTATGGCAGTGTTTCTCAGAGGACTACCCTCTGACCAAAATCATCAGATGCTTAAAATATAAACTCCAGGACCCCACAATCAAGGATTGTGTTTTGATACATGTTAGGTAAGGTTCAGGCGTCAACATTTTTAATAAGCGTTCCAGGGATTTTTATGCACACTGAAGTTTGAGACCCACTAAAGTAGGAGATGTAAAAGGAAAATTAGAGCAGCCTTCTCCTCAAGCAGCTCACAGTTTGGACCAAGGGAAGGGAATACAAACTCAAATGCCTTCAGGGTCCAGGCAGATAATCCCGAGTGGGTAAAGTAGTTGCATAGGGTAAGAGGGCACAGTAAGAGCTGCAGCACTGGAGACTGCTATGCCTAAAGGCATCAAATTGTAACATTCTGTTACGCAAACAATCACTTCTCAATGGTGCCAGCACCATGGTTTTTGCAATAGACCCATACTTGACCAACTAGATAATACAGAAGTTCTAAAAGAGGTGGAAACCCAGTGCCTTGTTTCCAAGTATTTTTCTAATAGCATTTAGTAGACTGCTCTGTGCAAAGTAGGTGCTCAGTAAACTTCACTAATGCCCTTTTCACTAAAACCAATGGCCATTGCTTTGGCCTAAATACATGTGCTTACATGAGTACACATACTTCTCTTACACTCATTATAAATATTCATCAGTGCTGGCCTCCCCAGATATGTAGGATGCTTGCTTTAACGGGCATTAGAAGTCTGGGGAATGGGTAGGTTTATGGAAAGTCCATGTTGAATGTAAGTCATGGTTTACATTCCTGAATGATTTACTCACCATATCTCAGCCCTGCCTTGATGGGAGCTTTCTGCCTCCAGGAACAAACTGGATACCGGAGTCGAGTGACCAGGCCTGGGTTGATTGAAAAGTCAAAGGCAGTGATTAGGGCTTTGCTGTAGCAAGTGCGTAACTGAAATCATCAGAAAAGAAAAAAATCTGATGCAAAAGCTACTTTTATTCTGGAAAACAAATACCAAGGCCCAATCACTGACATATCACAGTCTCCTTAAGAAGATTTTTAAGTACCAGTGTCTGGTAGGTGGTACAATTCCATGATTTTCGTACTAGAGTTTGCTAATATAGATATGTAATACAATCAAATATTTGACATCTTTTTCTCTTTGCATATTTAGCTATTATCTGTGGTCAGGAAGAACTCGGGCTGGGCTCTTGTCACTTTCTCCGAGTTCCCTGGGAGGGTATCCCCTTCGCCCTGGAGAACTCACCTCCTCCGTTGTGTTGGTGGTAATTGATGAGAAGAGGGATGGAGTCAAACACAAATTTTTCAGCCACGTAGTATCGCTTGGGATTGTCATTTGTTTCTTTGATGTGATAGTGCTTTATACAGGGATTATTCTCGCTTAAACAAATGAAACATAAACGCAGTGATTATTAAGAAGCAAGGCCAAGACATAAAAGTGTCTCCCGGTATTGGATTCTTATGAACTCTGTTTTGTAGTCTCTCACAAGAATGGCAGATATATTTCAAATTGTATGTCAGTCTTGATGGGTTGGCCCTGAGTGCAGTGTTAACGAGGACTCTGAGGTTGCATCTGAGTCCAGCTGGCAGCAGTGCTATGAGGGATTGGTGAGGGTTCTTCCGTTGCCACAAAATGAAGAAATGGTATTGTATGGGCTGCATGTTTGCCCTCCCTGTTCTGTGAATTTAAGTAATTGTCAGTATATGGTGAGGAAGCTTCTCTAACCCCTTCACACTCATCTGACTCTGTGCCATGAAGGGTTTACACAGCAGGCCTGACTGTTCTCCTTAGAAGGGCCTGTTTGCACGGTTACCCTTTGGCTGCTGTTTGGGAATTTGGATTTTGGAAGGGCTCTCACCATCCCCTAACTGATAAGGGTGGCAGATTGGGCCTAAACTTTTTGTTTAAACAATGTGCTTTATGCCGAACGCCTACTTTCCTTTTGGGAGTCTGGAATTTTGGTAGGCGCTAGGCTGGGCATGAACTAATGAGCTCCCCTGGTAGACAATCCTTCACACATGTTGTCACGAATCATTGCTGGAGGAATTAAGCACGTCCTCTGTGGCTCTACCAGTGCAGGACTCTTGGGAGCTGGTACTGACTTTCCTCTGGACCTTGCTCCACGTGGTGCTTTTCCTTTTGCAGATTTTGTTCTCTATCCCTTTGCTGTAACAAGCCTTAGCCCTGGGAGTCGTCCCAGTGAGCTTAGGGGTGGTCTTGGGCAGCCCCAACACAGACGTCATCTCTCATTTCTTCCCCATCACACCTTGCAGGGTTCCAGGTCACTGTCCTCACTCTCTCCCATCCCCAGCAGAAGCACAGCTCTCTGAGATGTGCTCTGGGCTCCTTCCCACCCCTGGATGGTGCCCTTCATCTTTGCCACTTGTCTGAACCAAGCCCTGTCCTGGTCTTGCTCATGTCCTCAAGTCTTCCACAAATATTCCCTGAGAACACCTTAACAATTATTTTTCTTTCCTATTAATTTTTACTTCACTTTGGTCATTGCCACACTGCATGGTTCTTACTGATTTTCTGATTAGAAGAGCATTTGAACCCAGATATGCTCTCAGACCTCATTTTACAGAGAAGGAAACTGAGGTTCAGACAGGGGCACAAAAAGCAGTGAGCGTCTTGCAGTCAGCTTGGCTGCAGCGTGCATGTGGTTTGATCACTTCCATCCCATGGCCTTAGGGAAGTGCCAGCAGCTCTTTGAGTCCCAGTTTCTTCTGTGTGCAATCAGCATAGCAATACCTGTCTTCACCGCTTCTTAGGATTGCAAATGGTTTATAAATTCCTGGCATGTGGTAAGGACTTAATAAATGGCAGGCAGTTCTATTCACAGAGCCAGAACTGCAATTCATGGATTTTTACTTCCAGTTGGAAATACCTTGTCTGTTACTATGTATTAAATTATATACTCATCATACATAGGGCCAAGTATTTTATTTCTTTAGAGCTCTGAAATCAGGGACGCTAACTGGGAAGAGGACCTGGCATCCACCCCCAGCTCTGTTACTTTCTAAGTCTCTTGAGTTCTGTCCGTGGCCTGCCTGTACTTGATTTTCTCAGGGGGGGAAGCGAGAACACATCGTTTTTAGTGAGTTTTGTCTCCCCAAACTGTCTGAGTTTGTTGTGTGTAACCCACCACTCATTCACTTCAGAAGGGCCTCTGTCCACCTTGCTGAGCCCAGTTAGCACCCTACCTTATGATAGCCTTGGTGAAAACAGACAGGGTGTAAGTTCCTGGAGTCCTGGAATCTCGTACCATGAAGGCTCCTTCTTTGCCCTGGAATGGTTAGAAAGAATGAAAGGTTAGTCATCTTACGAAACCAAGTTCATGCCCCCAGCTCTACTTTCTTGCCCACAGAAGGAGAAGATACAGCAGGCCAGCTCGGCCTAGAACAGATTTTCAGTAATAATGGTTATCATTTCATTTATTGTATTGGTCAATAGATATATAGGGTGTCTGTAAAGTTCTTGTGCAATTTAAAATGGATATCCTATATTTCTTGGGTTCACATAGAGGTCAGGGACTGCGTAAGTGCTGATGTTAGCCATGAGTGAAGATGGTTATGCACTGATGCCAAAGCCTAGTGCACCCTTCAAAGCAACTGTGGAATTCTTTTTTCTGTAATGGCCATGACGGCTGTCTTCATATGAGGTCTGAGAATTAAGGTCATGAACTCACTCTAGAAAACGTGCTTTAAAGGGTGGACTAGGCACTGGTGTCAGTACAAAGCTTCCCAGATGGTGCTCTTTGAAGGTGACCATAGTGATCTTCAGCAATCCCTTTTCTAGGGTGAGTTTGTGAACTGATTTGTCATAAACCATGCCCTTTTAGAGCTCTCCATGTACTAGACTCCTTGCAGATGTTTTCCAACCCTTACTGTAACACTGTAAGTTAGATTTGTCATTCTCAATTACAACGAGTGGCAGAGAGTGTAAGCGGTGTTCCCACAGCATCTGACTAGTAGGTTACAGAGTCAGGACTTGAACTCTGGCTTACTATCCAGCAAAGCCCACACTCGATCCACCACTCCACGGTGCCTCACAAATGGGTGTTAGAAGCACGCCATCCCCCACAAGGACATGCAGCTATCTGTCACAAAAAACTTCATCAGTCCCTTAATGGGAGTATATTTCTTAGGCCCTTTACAGAATTCTGATTTTGCTGCAGGACAGAAGATGCAAGAACATCAAGCTCCTGGCAGGAGGGAGGAAGAAGGGAGTGACCTGAGAATGTACCTTTCACCACCCTGACGGTTCTGTTGACACTGACGGAATAAGCACAAGCAAATGAATATATCAGTTTATTCATTCCTGATGGAAATTAAAACATTTGAAGTTTTAAGTACCTCATGTCTAATGCTCTGTACCTCCCTCTGTAAATCTATGCCTGTAACACTTGCAAAGGTTATTCCTGTCACTTACTTAGCTATGGTGAGGGCCCTACAGGAAGGTAAGAGTTAGGCAGGATCCTTGGGTAGGTTACACATTGGTAGCCTATGGAATTAAGTACATAAAATCTACATGTGCACACACACACAGAGGGTAATGCTAACTGTTTGAATTTTAGAGCCTGTGGGTTAGAAAGGACCTTATAAAGATGATCTGGCCCAGGGTTGTCCCAGCCATGGCGCTACTGACGTCTTGGGCACAGTAAACCTTTGTGGAGGGGGTTGGTCCTGTACATGATAGGCTATTTAGTAGCACCCCTAGCCTCTGATTTCTAGATGCCAGACATTGCCAAAAGTCCTCTGGAAGATAAATCACCCTTAGTTGAGAATCACTGATCTACTGCAATTCCATATGTTTCAAACTTCAAATCATCTGAAGAATCTAAAAGACAAACTAAGACAAAATAGCACAACAACAAACAGCTGTCCCTGCTCCTCCATTTTGTACTTACACACTAAGAATCTCTAGCCTTGGACCTTGGAACCTGAGCTTGCTAAGTGATTCTCATGGACACCGGGTTTGTTGAATGAACTAAAGGTGTGTCTCCTCTTCCTAACTGTCCTGGCAAGTAGTCCCTGTCTCCCCAAACAGCACCGAGAGATGGAAAGCTCTTCCTCGTACAGATTTACAACCTGCTTTCCATAATTTGGTTCTAACCCCGCAGGGGGTAGGTTTGGGGGACAATTGGCTCTTATCTCATTGTACATTCTCGCTAAACATAAGTTTATGTTTACCACATAAACTCCGCATTTGAGTATTAAAAAGTTAGACTTTTAAGACCAGGTATAGTGGGTCATACCTGTAATCCTAGCTCTCTGGGAGGCTCAGGCAGGAGGATTACTAGAGATCAGGAGTTTGAGACCACCCTGAATAAGAGTGAGACCTCTGTCTCTATAAAAAAATAGAAAACTTAGTTGGGCGTTGTAGTGGGTGCCAATAGTCCTAGCTACTTGAGAGGCTGAGGCAGAAGGATCACGGAGCCCAAGGATTTGAGGTTGCTGTGGGTGAGGCTGACTCCATGGCACTCTAGCCCAGGTGACAGAGTGAGACTCCTTCTAAAAAAAAAATAATGTAGATTTTTGAAACTCACAAACTCCTCTTATCTTTGCTAGGAGTTTCAGGAGTCTATTTTGAAATTCGAAGCTGAGGCTTGATATTAGCTTTTCCTAGGCAATGAACTTGGGTTTCCCTGGCTGTTGTCTGAAAGTGGAGAAGAATTGAGGAAAATGAAGAAAATTCCTACATTTTTTTTTCCCTGAGATGACCAGAAATGGTCCTAGTATTCTATCTTTTGCACTGACTGAATTTTTTTCAATATTTCATATTTATTTGAAATAATTTTTCAATTATTTCAAAAATTTCATAGATATTTTTAAATTCAAGAAACAGAGTTAGAAATCTTTGGGAAGTAATAACATAATCTCATGCTCATTGTCAACTTTCCTGTGGAACTTGGAACTATTCTGTACACGGTGCTCTGGGTAGAATCTTGTATGTGGTGAGGATAGAGGAAATCCAACCAGATTCTTATTTTCTTTCTCTAAGATATGAATATAAACTGTTTACTCAAAGAGGCATGAAAGGTCCTTTTAACTTTTGCTTACAAATCATCCTTTAAAAAAACTTGATTTTTAAAAAATTAGACTTTTTACCCCTTTGGGGTCAGTAGTTTATTCAATTTCAGAAGTGAAGGTGATTTATGGCATGTCAAAAACCCCGCATTAGTTCATTCATTTTTAAAAATAACTTTGGAGGCATAATTTATATATGGTAAAATTCTTGCATTTTCAGTGTATAACTTTATGATTTTGAGTAAGTTTAGGGTTGTGCAACCATTATCATAACTTAATTTTAGAATATTTTCATCACCCCCAAAAGAAACCTCAGTCCCCTATGCACCCCTGCCACAGTGATATTTTTTCTGTCTCTATAGATTTTGCCTATTGCAGACATTTCACATAAATGGAATCATATAATATGCAGTCTTGTGTGCTGGGTTTCTTTCATTTGGTATATTGTTTTCTAGGTTCATCCAAGTTGTAGCTTGTACTAGAATTTAGTTCCTTTGCACAGCTGAATAATATTCTTTGTATGTGTCTAAGCACATTTTGCTGATCCACCCGTCTGTAGCTGGGCGCTGAGGATGCTTCCACGCTTTGAACACTGTGAATAGTGAATTTGTGTCTGAATTCTTTTGCTTGATATTGTGTCTGTGAGATTCACCACGCATTGTGTGTAGCACAGCTTGTCTTCAGAGTTTGTCCCCATTTTCCATATAATTTAGCTTTTGCTCTGGCCTCACTGAAATGTGGTAGATTAAACCCAAGGCAGGAAGACACAAAAGTTCAAGAGAGGTGGACTTTATCTGAAGATGTAACTGACTCTAAAGGGGAAGAAATATAGACCAAAAAGATTAGAAGTTTATCAGCTGCGAAGAGGGGAGTGTGACTATCTCTTGCATCTAATTTTCTGTTATTGTTTTTATTGTTATTCTTTCAAAGAAGCCATTGCTTTTCTGTAAAAAAAAGAGATTGCAATTAGAGCTGGGATCAGTTATGAACAAGAGTAAATAGTCCACAGAAATCAGAAAAAGGAGAGGTAAGGTTTGCAATCAGCTCAGCTGAGGATGGAAGGCTCAGCGTCTCTGAAGCCCTCTCTCCCTTCATCTTAGTAGCTGTGAGTGGCATTCTGTAGTAGGGACAGGACACTCTGGGGGCTGAGGAAGCTCTGAGGAAACTGGGGTATCGAGCATGTGCTATATCATCTACCTCCTATAAGGAGCTTAGAGGAAATCACAACCACCGAGGACATGGTTACTCCAAGAGGCATAATTCATATCGCTGCCATGGGAGGGGGCCCTGACCTGTGCAATGCAGCCAGAGAGGCCCTCACTGCCTGGAGATATACCCGAGGTTTCCGTTTGCCTTTTACTACATTATCTAGCAAAATGAAGGGATACAAAATCATGTTTCCTAACAGATGTGAGGTGATTAAAAAAAAGAAAGAAAGAAAACATGCTAAGGAGGTGAAATATATTTGCTACCCTAGAGGGATTGGAGAACAGAAAGGAATTTAGATATTCCCTGTCACCCTGGTGTAATATTTTAGAAGCAGTTCTATGCAGTTTTCCTGCCTATAATACAAAGGTGAACCAGATGCTCCTTAAAAATAATACTAACAGTCTATAATTTTGTGAATTCTAGATGTTTTCTGGAATTAAACACATGAGCTTCAATTTCCTCATCTGTAAAAATCTTTGTAAGGTTGTTAAGAGAATTAAAGTGCATAGAACTGCGTCTAAAATACAAGGCCAGGATGAGAACTTAACAGTTATTAAGTTAATAACAGTTAATAATAACATGATTCCTGATGGGGTGTGGTGGGTCATGTCTGTAATCCTAGTATTCTGGGAGGCTAAGGTGAGTGGATTGCTGGAGATCAGGAGTTTGTGACCGGCCCAAGCAAGAGTGAGAACCCATCTCTATTAAAAATAGAAAAATACTAGCTGGCCCACCAAGGAGGGTGCCTGTAGTCCCAGCTACTTGGGAGGCCAAGACAAGAGAATCCCTTGAGCCCAAGAGATGGAGGGTTCTGTGAGCTATGATGATGCCACAGCACTTTGTCCAGGGTGAAGGAGTGATCTGCCTCAAAAATAAAAAAAAGATTCCATTATTATTATATGCCATGGTATACTATCTGTTGGAAATAATTATTCCATTATCTGTCTTCATCTGAGGCATGTGAGCTGGCTGTATTAAGTATATTTCTTTCTTTATGTCCACATAATTTGAAAGTGACCTTTCAGAAGTGTAAGTTATTGTGTAAAGATGGATAGATAATTCATAGCCTTGTCATGCTGCATTATAATTTAAGAGTGTCTCTGACATATAGCCATCTGCCATCTTTCATTCTGGAGGTGGCCTATTATGAAGTCAATGTTTCATCTTTAATGATATCTTAGAATCCTAGGAATATGATAAACTTGTGCTTTAGATAAGGCTCCTGTCTCAAATTCAGATCACCCAATGTGCAGGATGCCGCAAGGTGTTCTAAGCGACTTACACAGTACCTGTTTGGAAGGATGGGTTAAGACAGACACGAAAATGTTGACAGTCAAGGAAGAATGAGAACAGAGTCACTGGAGAAGTATCAATAATATCACACTACAAGGGTTCAAAGGCAAGAAAACCACAATCCACAGCCAGGGAGATGGAAGGCATAAGAGGCTTCTTAGAGGTGGCAACATTTAAAGCATTGATAGGACATAGTAGGAGATGATTTTTGGTGGTGTTCAAACTTCAGTACATCCCCAAATCTGTCTGGGTGCTACTCTGATTGGGGGAGTAGCCTAGGGGGCTGTATTTTTGAAAGTTCCCCTCATGTTGCTCATGACCAGCCTGGTCCTCCTTAAGCATTCTTGCTAATTGTATGTAGTAAAATGTGTATTAAGCGTTTGATGTATTCATTCATTCAACAAATATTTATTGAGCAATGCTTTTGTGCTAGGTACAGATTTGAGGACCTGGGTGCAGCAGGAACAAGATAAGGGGTTTTTATTTTAGTGGAGAAATACATATGTATGGAGCTGTATAGTAGGAGCTTTAGCTAATAGAAAAGGTGAAAGGAATCAGTGCCTCTCTTGAGAGTTCCATGCTTGTTAGACAAGAAGTCTAGACACCTAGAAACTATGTAACTATTGTTTCAAACAGCATACAAGAAAAGTGCGCAAGATAATGTCATTCAATTCTAGCTTCCCAGAATTGACCTAAATCTGATAGGGTCTCTAACACTTAACGAAAAAAGAGAAAAGAATTTGGTAAAGTAGCTCAAAATATGAGTAAGATTCCATGGTGTACATATACCACAATGGAATCATCTTTAGCTAGTCATTAACGTGGGCTGTTTCAAGAGCTCCATAGCCTTCATTATCCAACGTGCGATTGAAAATAACAAAACGGAGGCCAGCCTGGTGGCTCATGACTGTAATCCTAGCACTCTGAGAGGCCGAGGTGGGTGGATTGCCTGAGCTCAGGGGTTTGAGACCTGCCTGAGCCAGAGCCAGACCAAGACCCTGTTTCTAAAAATAGCCAGGTATTGTGGTGGGCACCTGTGGTCCCAGCTACTCAGGAGGCTAAGGCAAAAGGATTGCTTTGAGCCCAAGAGTTTGAGGTTGCTGTGAGTTGTGATGGCATAGCACTCTACCAAGGGTGACAAAACAAGACTTGGTCTCTAAATAAATAAATAAATAAACAAAACTGCTTGTTTAAACACAGTATGATAGAAGTTTTTCATTAATTTTGCATTCCTCTCAATTAGTTCATTTTAGTCAAGCTTTACTGTGTTATCCAAAACACAGGCTGGGGGACCAGATATTGAGCTGGTTACATACGCATCATAAGTTCAATTTGAGAAAATACAGATTCCCAGGAATGAACTGTGAAAATCCTGATTCTGTAGATTGGAGTGAGACCCAGGAATCTGTATTTTTTTGTGAGATCTATGTTTTTGTAAGTACAAATGATGTGTATTTTAAACATTTCCCAGCAATGTGTATTCTGTGGAAGCCCCGGAGCTGATATAGAACCAAGGAGAAACCAGAGTCCAGGAATGACTCAGCTCAATTCCTTTTCCTCCATGAAATCTTTCCCAGCTCTCCTGGAGTGTATCTTAGTTTATTTTAGATTATCCTCCCACTCTTTCTTCAGAGTTTGTCTCCTTTCCCAATAGAGTCCAGGTGCATGGACTGTGACCAACTGCGTGGGCCCGGGAGCAGGAGGAGAGAATTCCAGCATGAGTGACAGTAACTGCCATCCCTGATTTAGTCCAATGCACATTCTGTACCTATAGAGAAACTGTGGTCCAGACGGAAGAAGAGATATTCCCAAAGTCATCACACTGGTGACAGAACAGGGACCAGAACACAGTCCCACCATATCAGGCTTTTCCCCTCTCCCTTTTCTCTCTTAATCCTGACACCCCTGGGTAAGATCAGTCCTGCTACTCATACGACATGGCTTTAGAGGAAAACTGTTGATGAAAAGTATGTTAAAACAGTGTTTCCTTGAGACGTTCAACCAGGCAGAATGTGAGTCACAGCCGCTGCTCACCTAGACAGAGAAGTAGGATGGCAGGCTAGTCCTGGTGGCTCTCCAAGGCCAGCCCTTAGGAAGGGTGAAGAGCACAGCTGCTCTGGTGGTGACTGCATGTCAATACCAAGGCCTCCCCAGGTTTCTTTCTTTCTTTCTTTCTTTTTGCAGTTGTCATTGTTGTTTAGCAGACCTGAGGCAGGTTCGAACCTGCCAGCCTTGGTATATGTGGCCAGCGCCCTACTCATTGAGCTACAGGCGCCAAACACTCCCCAGGTTTCTGATCCTGTGGTTTGCTAGTCCTATAAATCCCGACAGTATTTTCACCAGACACGAAAATCATTTTTATGCCAACATGTCATCCCACTGTATTGGCATAAACTACAGCATGATTGAAAAAGCAGTATGGTTCATTTTATTTTAAGTCAAAGGACAAGTTAAAGGTGACTTACTGTGTCCAAAAGAAGTTTTTCAGCTTTGTCCCGGCTGATATTCTCATTGTACCACCTGAAAAGGGGGAAAAGTCATATGTCACTGACATTTTTAAAAATTTCATTATTTATTTATAAAAGATAATGCTAGAAAGTCATATGATCATACTCTGTTTCTACCAGTGCTTTTATATTTATTTATTTGAGACAGAGTCTCACTCACTCACCCTGGGGTTGAGGGCTGTGGTGTTAGAGCTTTACAGCAACTTCAAACTTTTAGGCTCAAATGATCAGCCTCCTGAGTAACTGGGACTACAGGTGCCTGCCACAATGCTCAGCTATTTTTTTAGAGACAGAGTCTTGTTCTTGCTCAGGCTGGTCTTGAATTCCTAAGCTCAAGCAATCTGCCTGCCTCCACCTCCCAGAGTGCTAGGATTACAGGCATGAGCCACCATACCTGGCCTCTACCAGTGCTTTTAAACTCAAAAGCAAACTCAGGTAGTAAAATATTTGATTGGAGAGAAACAAATAAAACAGCATTGGCAAAATATTAATGATTGTTGAAGCTGAGTTTGGGATACATGGAGATTCATTTTATCCATTTTGTCATTCTCTCTACTTTGCCTTTCTTGGGAATTTTCCAAAAAGTTTTAGAAAACACTTATCTTTCTCTCCATTTCATAAGTCAGTAGGTAGTCACATGTAGGAGGATGCTAGGGCAGTTATAAAAATTTATTATCAATTTGAAAGTTTAGCAAATAAATATCCTTTTGAAACAACTGCAGTATTTTCTTCTTTAAGAATGGCCTTCCAGATCTTCTGCAAAGTAATTTAATTATTTTTATAATTTTGTTGTCTAATTTTTTGTTTCCATCTAAACACCACAGAAACTTAGGAAAGCCACTTAAAAAGTGGTAAAGAAGGATAAAAATGATTTTTAGGGATGAAAATTTTTTATGTTGCTAAAAATGTTTGAGCTACATCTGGCCTCCCTGCCTACTTATTAGGTAAGAGGAGGCAGAATGATCATCAGTTAACCATTAGTTTTGAAAACTAATAAATCCAGAAGGAGAGAAGTTGTAGGTGGGGAAGGAAGACCATTTTACCAAGCTTGTTTGGCTATTTGAGAGTAGCCATGAATAAGAGAGTTAGTGGGTTCATTTGAGGTTTTTGAACATTATATGACAGAACAGTATTTTATACCTCCCATTAGATTATCTAATTAAGGGCCGGCAAATAGGCTTCATTTCACGTACAAGTCACAAATGGTTACTGATGGCTACCTAGAACTGCACTGAAAATGTTGTCAGTCTGGGCAGAGTGGATAACAGTGTTATTATCAAAGAGTTATGTCTAGGGTAGGCACTGTGGTTCACTTCTGTAGTCCTATCTTGGAAGGCTAAGGCAGGAGGATTGCTTGAGCCCAGGATTTGGAGGTTGCAGTGAACTAGAATGATGCCACTGCACTTTAACCCCAGAAACAGAGCAAGACCAGGTCTCAAAAAAAAAAAAAAAAAAGTGGTATCTGGCTGAGTTCAGTGCATGGGAAGGGAATGTCAGCCTTCTCTCCCCTGTCTGACCCTCCATTTTGTGGAGTCAGGTCATGACTCTGAACTATGGCAGGTGACTTGAGCCAATCAATTTACCAATCCACGATTATATTTCCAGGCAGTACATTTTTAAGTTCTTGTGCAGAACTTGTCTCAACTAGACAGCATTAAGTTCAAGGATATAAAGTTATCGCACTGGATATCTTATATATATTTAGTTATATAAGATAGATTTCTGTGTTTGCTTGTAAGTCACTGTCATTTTATTTTCTGAGACCTATAATCTAGAAAATGCGAACTGATAGCCCACAGTGTAAATATGACTATTTGTTTGCGTAGTATAGCATTTTATTTAGATATGACTTAAAATGCCTCTAGGTGAGGGAATATACTTTTTTATGTACTCTAGACTACCCCATTCCCTATTGCTTTATATTCTGGTGGAATGTGGAGTTGGTGTCCCCATCATAAATCAAGAGATCTGATTAACAGCAAAAACGAACAAACAAAATCACCCAGCCTTGTGGCCATTTGAAACAAGTGCCTATTCTTTTTTTCTCCAAAAAGGCATTGACTATTATAAAAGAGGAATTTTATTTTATTTACCCATAGTTTATACATGTTTCATTTCAGCTCAAGTATTCTGGGAGCTGACGATTCATCTGCTAGCTAAGGGAAGGGCTATTCACACATACGTGATCAAAACAAGTCGCAGTTGACAGACTCTTTGGACAGTGATAGCTCTTCACCACAGAAACAATCAGAATTTCAGCAACAAATCCCTTGACCACATTTGAACTAGTAATGCATTAACAGGAGTCCTCATTAGCTTGTATGCTTCAGCCTTGGCATTTTATATTTGGTGAGTAAACTTTTTTTATTTTTAAATAACTGCAAACTTATAGAAAAGTCATGAAATGTTGTATAAAAGAAATCTCATGTACACTTCACCCAGATACACCAATTGCTGATATATTATACATTTGTTTTATCAGTCCCTCTATGTAGACATATGAATAGATGTACTTTTTGGGAAATATTTGAGAGTTGCTTTTTATTCCTAAGTACCTTAGAGTCTATTGGCTAAGATCTAGAATATATTTACAACCACAGTACCAAAATTATAAAATTTATATACAACCACAGTACCAAAATTATAAAATTTAACATCTATATGATACTATTATCTAATTGCATATATATATGTAAAAGTTTTTTTAAGGCTCAAGATTCTATCCAGGATTAACGGTGCATTTCGTTACCATGCATCTTAGTCTTTATTATGGATTAATTTCTCAGCCTTTTGTGTCTTTCATCATACTAACAGGTTTTTTTGTTTTTGTTTCAAGGTGGAGTCGCACTCTGTCACCCTGGGTCCTAGAGTGCTGTGGCATTATCATAGCTCACAGCAACCTCGATCTCTTGGGCTCAGGTGATCCTCTTGCCTCAGCCTCCAAAATAGTTGGGAGTATAGGCACCTGCCATTATGCCTGACTAGTTTTTTCTACTTTAAGTAGAGACAAGGTTTCACTCTTGCTCAGGCTGGTCTTGAACTCCTGAGCTCAAGCAATCCACCTGCCTTGGCCTCCCAGAGTACTAGGAATATAGGGGTGAGCCACTGTGCGTGGCCAATACTCATGCTTTTTAAAGAGCACAGAGCATTTATTTTATAGAATATTCCTTAATTTGGATATGTCTTCATAACTAAGCTCAAGATTTTTGAACAAGACTTTTAGAGAAGTGGTATCGTCTCCTTCTTAGTGCATGACATAAGGAGACACATGATGGTTTCTTGCTACATTATTGATGTGAATTTTGATCATTTTTTTAAGATGAGGTCTACCAGTTGTATTTATTTGTACTTTGTAATTATACAAGCTATTTGTGAGGAAATACTTGAAGGCTGTATAAATGTGGTGTGTTTCATTAAATTTTCACCCTCTAGATGTGACATTCATTGATAATTCTTGCCTTGATCAAGTGGTACTTTAAGTCACAAAATGGTGATTTTTAAACTTTATTATCAATTAATTGGCACTTTACTATAAGAAATAGCTTTTTCTTCTTATTTATTTACTTATTTACATTATCAATTTATCTGTTTATTATGGATTCTTATATTACTTTTGATGATTTATAGTCCAATAATGTCATAATTTATTTTGATACTCAAATTGTGCCCAATTTGGTCTGTCTTTTAAAGCTGACTTTTGTGACAATTTGACATGTTCAAATAATTACAAAAATTTCTTTTTGAGTATTTCTTTTCTTTCCAGTACAACAAGATATTCCACATTCATCTTGTTCTTTTACTTCCCCAACCCTGGAATCCCAAGCTATTTCTCCAAGAAGTTTTCATTCTTTTTGGTAGGAAATGTTATTTAGGAACTAAGATCTGGGTGATAGAAATGCACCTGGTTACTGTTGTGGTGTTGCTTCTGGGCCCTTTAACACCTGAGCTAGGATAGAAGTGTACATGATGTGTGCTTTGTTTGCTACAACTGAATGTTATTGAACATTCAATACTTCCATTGAAATTATATCCATGTGAACTCTTTCAAAAGATAGTGTGGAAATAAACACTTGCACAATTTAAGCAGATATTTATGTAACAGCCCATATAGCCTGTGGCTAGGTGGAGTGAGGGTTATAAGAAATACCTGTATAGCTCAATAATGGAACACTTTGGTGAAAAGGGCATGAAGAGGGAATTAGGTCTCCTAACAAGCGTGAGAGCTTGCGAGATGAAAGCATTGGTGAATTGGCAGTCTCTACACCTGTGGTGTTGAGAGGCACGAGATCAGCCTTATATCAGGCTGGAGGAGAAGGCACTTGGGAGCCTGCACATTTGCTTACTCTGACTCTGTCTCCTCTCCTGCCTGCAGAACGCCAGCACGGTGTCTCTCTGCTGAAGACTAAGATCTATCTTTCAAAGAAGACTGCTTTACGACTCTCTCTCTCTCCTGTTAAAGTAGATTGTCCTCAGGCATCTAAGAGAAATTGTTCCTGTAGCTTAGCTGTCTGTGTCCAGAAGCTAGTTAAGCTTGGTCCCAGACCTGGCCAGTCCTGGGCCCTGACAAGCGGTGGCAGTGGTGGGCTGTGACATATTTATTGTCTATTATATGTTTGTTTTCATATTAGAAGTATCGTGTTACACTATGTTTTAAATTAATTTACATTTGATCCAGTGTTCGTAGTGTTTTTGCCTTCTCAAGTAAGTACAATATTCCTGCTATTCCCAGTAGAACCTTGTCTTTTTACTACAATCTACTCAAGTATCAGAGAATCATCCCTTTGATAAAAAAAAATAGGTGAAGTACCCTCCTTTTCCTCTTATAGGTTCTCCCCTACTGTTTAAGAATTAGAGCCTGGGAGAAGAAAGTGAATCAGAAAGGCCAATGTATGGTATTTTTATAGTCAGCCAATGATTTAGTCCTAACCCAGGGAAGATTCCTTGGTACTCTATTTTTTTTTGGAGATAGAATCTTACCTTGTCACCCTAGGTAAAGTGCTGTGGCATCATCACAGCTCACAGCAACCTCAAACTCATGGGCTCAAGGGATCCTTTGGTCTCAGCCTCCCGAGCAGCTCAGGCTATAGGTGCCCCCCACATTGCTGGCTGATTGTTCTATTTTTAGTAGAGACGGGGTCTCATTCTTGCTCAGGCTGGTCTCGAATTCCTGAGCTCAAGTAATCTACCCAACCTTGGCCTCTCAAGGTGCTAGGATTATAGGCACAAACCACAGCTTACTCAATTTTCTGAAAACAAATAAAATATCTTACTCATAGGTTTTCAGGTTATTTGGAGATTTTTCCACCAGATAGCTGCTTGGTACATATCCTTCATGCCTGTTAAAAGGAAAATTAGTGTTTAGATTAATAAAGAACTTTGACATCTTCATTTTATAGGTTTAATCCACTCAAAGTCATTGAAAGGTGAGGGAGTCGCACACTACTTGGCATTTGTGATAAGATAATTCAAAGTTTAGAATATAAGAATAGTAAAAATAACACAACCTTCCATCTGCTAAAGGCAATATATTTCACCACTTAAATATAATAAATTAAAAGTGGCCATAGTGCTTAAAAAGCTCCGTTTGCTGGTTTCTTCACTGTGAAATTTCCTCATTGTGAAATTTCCTCTACTGGAAAATAAACTCTCTATTTTCTTTAAGGAAACAGTTCTTGTGTGTGATAGTGTTTTTTCCACTTTAGTGGCATCATTTTATAATCAGGAAACCAAAATAATTAATATATAAAAGATGACTTTCCAACCACAGGTTCTAAAAGATATTATCAGTTGGTATTGTAAGCTTTTAAAAAAAAATCGAAAGGCTCCCTAATTGAGCTTCAGATATCCATGGTATTACATTAATATAAACATGAGAAAAAGGATAAGATATGGTTGGGTGGGGGTGGGGTGTCACTTTTGAGCAAGAATTAATAATCGTGCATAGATAAAAACATAAATTAATAAGGACATCAAAATTCTTTACATTGTGCTTAGCTGTGTAGTTTTCAAAGCTGTTTCACGTTCGTTATCTCACTGAAGACACAATGTGAGAGCAGGGTCCTTTCCACTTTCTAAAGGACCTAAAGCAGATTATACATAAAATCCTTCCATAATCTGCCAATCTGGAAAGACCCCTGATAGTTTCCATTCCATAAAGTGTTTTTTTTTTTTTTTTTGAGACAAAGTCTCACTTTGTCACCCCTGGTAGAATGTGGTGGCATCATAGCTCACAGCAGCCTCAGCCTCCTGGGCTCAAGCGATTTCTCTTGCCTCAGCCAGCCCAGTAGTTAAAACCGTAGGTGCCTGCCACAATGCCTGGCTATTTTTAGAGGCACGGGTCTCGCTCTTGCCCAGGCTGGTCTTGAACTTCTGAGCTCAGGCAATTCACCCTACTTGGCCTCCCAGAGTGCTAGAATTACAGGCATGAGCACCCAGCCCTATAAAGTGTTTTAATTTTTCTTATAATAAGGCCAATTTTCAATCTAGTCATTGTGTTTATAGGGAATGTGTAATCTATGTCACGGAATTGTTCTGAGGAATGAAGAAATCAAGAATGGAAATGCCAAATGCAGGAGGATTATGTCATGTTTTATGGGAATTGAACATCCAGCCTCAGAATTATCCTTAAAACAGTGCTCAAGGCAGCCATTGCCAATCAATGGAAGTCGGCTTGTTCTGAAATTGGCCATTCCTCCTGTCCCTCTATTTGGAATCCCCTTAATTATGTCTGGTTTTGTCACACTATGTGTTCGCAATTATATGAAAGGATCAAATATTAATAGCATTTTTGCTGTTGAATAGAATAACCATGTTATAATATGATAACCATGGTGGCTTACTTACATAAATGATAATTCTCATCACTTGTATGTGGATACAGAGAATTTACACAATTCTTTATCATCTCATTAATTTTATCAACACTGCAAGACAGACAAAGCTGATTTCATCATCTCCATTTTACTGGTAAGAAAATAGATTCACAAAGGGTAAGTGACTTGACCATAGTCACACATGACAAGAGTGACTGATACTGAAGTCCAAGATTTCTGCCTCCCCATTTTGCCCACTTTCCACCATGCAACTTGATCACAAAGCAACCAGGGGAAATTCCCAGAACTCTCACTGGCTGCTGGGGCGTCCTATTTGATGCCTTTTCAAGTATATAGTTAAGCCTGTCTGCAGGCCACTGCACAAAGCATAAAGTGACATTTGGGCAAGCGAGACCTAGGAGAGGAAATTTCCTGGCTCATTAGATACACTAAATAATGTCAGTTGATTGAACTGATGAATAGCTGAGTAAGTCCCTTTGGTGTCTGCAGACCAGGCAGTCTTGAACCTGTTTCTGATATGAGCCTCCCCTGAATAGGCAAGAGGGGTAATGTGACCAGCCTCATTTGCCTTCTTAAGTCAGCTAGAGAAGGAGGCTCCAGACAGGGGCTTTGGGGGTCTGCTCTTAGCTAGCAAACTATACTGTGTCTCTAACCATAGGCGTGACTCTAGCTATGTACATTTTACATCTCACTTCTGCCTCCACCTGCAATGGGGTTGACAAGGCTACTTAAAGAGAAGGTACCTTGAGAATGTACATTCTGGAATGTGTAAAATGCAAAGCTTTCACCTTGAAGGAATTTGTAGCCTTTCTTTCTTTCTTTTCATTCTCTCTCTCTGTCTCCCTCCCTCCCTCTTTTCTTTCTTTCCTTCCCCATCAAATTGGCTTTTCTTATTAAGTTTAATGACCCCATTAAAGAGGAAGTAAATTGGGCAAACATTTTGGCAAAATTTTCTATCAAAATTAAGATATCGCATACTCTGACTCAACAGTTTCACAGTTAGAAATGTGAGATATTTATATGTATGTATTCAAAAGATTGCCAAGATATATGAAAAATGTAAGATCTTCACTGAAGCCTAGTTTGAAACAACAACAACAACAAAATCAAATAGGGTGGTGCCTGTGGCTCAAAAGAGTAGGGCACTGGCTCCATATACTGGAGGTGGTGGGTTCAAACCCAGCCCTGGCCAAAACAAAACAAACAAACAAAATATATATATAAAATCAAATAACCATAAACGAGTATTTAAATATTTATAACACATGTATACATTCTAACACTATGCAGTTGTTTTAGAAAACCTGGAAAATTTGGGACATTAGAGTAGTTGTTTTAAAGATGAAGAGTAGTTGAATCACACAAATGAAAAAAGATGTATTTGTGTATATATATATGTATGTGCATAATAGATGTATGTGTGTGTGTGTATATATATATCTTTTTGTTTAAGATACACAAGAAAAAGTATTAATAGTAATTACTTTTGGATTTGATGGGGGGGGGCAAATGGAGAGTGGGTTTTTTTCCCATGTATATTCTTTCTGTCTTAGTTAAAAAAGATTTGGTGGTGCCTGTGGCTCAAAGGAGTAGGGTGCCAGCCCCATATGCTGGAGGTGGCAGGTTCAAACCCAGCCCCAGCCAAAAACTGGAAAAAAAAAAATTGGCATAAGCTAGATGTTACAATAATGGAGCATTTTCTTCTACTTTTTTGTATCATAATAATAACCTTATATTTTGAAAAAAATAAATGCTTAATATTAATATACAAGGGTATTCATTGCAGTGTTTTTAATATTTACAAAATATTGGAAAGAACCTAAATGACCAATAAAGGAATTTGCTGGGCAATTGGTATTTGTGAAACCTTATAATTTCCACGAATTGTTTTAATGGCTAGTTTAGTGATTGTAATTATATATATAATATATCTTTTTTTTTCTGAGACAGAGTTTTACTCTACTGCCCCAGGCTAGAGTGCCATGGCATCATAGCTCACTGAACCGTAAACCCCTGGGCTCAAGTAAACCTCTAGCCTCAACTGGAACTACAGGTGCCCACCACAAAACCTGGCTATTTTTCTGTTTTTAGTAGAGACAGGGTCTCACATTTGCTCAGGCTGGTCTGGAATGCCTGAGCTCAAGGGATCCTTCATTTTTAGTCGTCCAGAGTGCGAGGATTACAGGTGTGAGACCCCGTGCTCGGTCTGCTACCTTTTTTCTGATGCTTCCTAATCAGACACTTCCTTCCCCTGTGGCTCTCCTACTGTAGTGGGCACACGGAGGGAGGGAGGATAAATCAGTCTGCTATTTTCTTTGCTCTGACCACACCTTGAACCTGGAGGCAGCAACCACAAAGATGCCTTACCCATTCCTGTCTTGAACTCGCCACCAGTGAATCTCAGAACTGTCCAGCAGGCAGTATTCTTCATTGCAGCGCAGCGCAAGTTCCTGAGGGTCGTTGGTTTGGTAATCATACAGGGCAATGACCACGGTTTCCTCAAGCTCTGGAAGTGATCGCTGGGGAAGGAAGGCAACAAAACCAAGCAAAGACATTAAAAGGAAGTTAAATGCAAAGCAAGATTAGCAAATCCCTGACCTATAACTTGCTCCTGGGCTATGCCTGGTCAACACCAGTTCCTACAGTCCATTGAGGTATCAATGGAGACACTGTGCCTTCTCAAGTTGGCTTTCTTTGTGAGTTAGTGTTAGGGTGCTGAATATGAGACAAAGACGTCAGTCCCTGGAATTCATCACATTCCTCACTCTAGGAGGTACATCCTGACCACTGTAAATTCCAAGCAGCCACGTACTTTTCACAAAGGGCTGCTGACTTCTCTACCTGTGCCATGTTATGTGCTGCAGCCTTTCTGCCAGAATCACCACGCTCTTGGTGAAGGAGATACAGCTAACAGTAATTCATTCATTCCAAGCTTTGCTGATATAATTTATAGATTTGTCCAGATTTGTAGAACCATGGGTTATTGGACCTGGAATTCTTCCGAAAGATCATTTAATCCATTAATCTTTCACTTAGGATAGGGAAACTGAGAGGGATTGGGAAAGGGGGAAACGGATATGGCCAATTTAGCACTTGAATTGGTCTCGGTGCTCTCCACTATAGCACCCTTCTTTGTCTTGTAGACTCTCTTGCTAATGTTACTGCTCAGTACATTTCTGAGGATGAGATATTGAAGACATAAGGAAAAGACCATAAAGCAAACCATCACCAGAATTCAGGCTGGGCACACCTGCTGCGGACTGGCAGACTTTGTGAGACAGTAGATATGAGAAATGATTGAGTCTGCTGGTTAGAATTGGGTTTAGTGTTGGGACGTCACAGGTGCCCCAAGCACTTTGAAGCATTTAGTATAAAAATACTGGAGCTAAAAGAAAAAAAAAAAAGGAAATAAAAGGCTTATCATACTGATGTAGTAGTATATCATCCCAGCTGCATGCAGATTGGAATTTGAAGTCCAAATATTTGTGGATCTTGTGAGAGGGTGGTATATGGCACACTACAGACAAGTGTCAAGGTCTGATGCTTTTGTCGTAAGAGTTACTGGGGGGAGGAATTGTGTTCAAGGGCACTTGAAGGAGAGGAAGAAGAGCTATGGCATGGCATTCATCTCTCTAAAGGTTGACTCACTGATTAATCCCTATGAAGTGAAAGGTCAGCTCAGGGCTCTGAAGTTGTGGTGGTACCTGTCCATTGGACATGTTGGGCATGTTGGATTTCTATGGGAGTAGTCTGAATGTCACAAAGTTTGAGAAGTGCTATAAACATTTAATGGGTGAGGGCCCAGAATGCAAAATGTTCTATTGGGATGCCACACTCCCTACCACTTTTAAATGTCCTGGTTGACATCCATGTGATGCGAACCCTATTTATGCAGTAATTAAAATATATAAGACCCTGAGCCTAGATACTACCTCTATCCTTTACAAAGTCCTGGGTTTCCTACCATTGCAAATACCTTGTACACGAAGGGAAGATGATACTCTATTTAGTTCAGAACTTTACCAAGCATTCTTCACCATTTTGGAAAATCACATCAGGGATAGTAATACTGTATTTAAATCACAATACAATATCCCTGTACATGTATTAGTTGAATTTCAGCTGACAAATGTATTTATTTATTTTGACACAGAGTCTTAATTTGTTGCCCTCAGTAGAGTGCCATGGCATCATAGCTCACAGCAGCATCAAACTCTTGGGCTCAAGTGATTCTCTGCCTCAGCCTCCCAAGTGGCTGAGACTACCTGTGCCCACCACAATGCCCGGCTATGTTTTAGAGACAGGGTCTTGCTGTTACTCAGGCTGGTTTCAAACCTGTGAGCTCAGGCCATCTGCCCACCTTGGCCTCCTGGAGTGCTAGGATTACAGGCCTGAGCCACTGCGCCCAGCCTCAGCTGCCAAATTTAATGGGATCCTACTTACAGGTGCAATTGATGATTTTATCATGTCTTCCAATGAGGTCGTGCCCCAATATTTATATATAAAAACATATATTATGGCTCATAAATTATTTTCTTTCCTTTTTTTTTTAGTATTACAGTTAGAGGATTTATTGATTCTTTTAAAAAGTATGTGTTTACATAAGATGTATTTTTTATGAATTTCTTTTCATAACAAAAGGAACTTTATAAAAATATTTGTCAAAAAAGGAAGCATTGGATCTGATAGGGTTGGGAATCACTAGATTGAAGTGAGAAGATCAAGAGATAGCATTTGGAGAAACTGAGAGTCTGTGGGCTCTGGAAAGGCTGCCTGGGTGAAGAGATGAGGCATGGAGTGAATGAGGGTCTGATTGCCTGGCTGCTCAGCTACAGGACTCAGAACACCCATGGCCCCAGGTGGTCTCATGGCCCCAGCTGGGGAGAGCTCCACTGGCTGGAGAAGGGCCTCACAGAAAGCTCCAGTAGAGGTGGCAGGTGGAAGGTGCCTTCAGAGAAAGCCGGAGAGAAAGAACACGTGCAGACAAATGGCCCCTCAGGAAGCCAGAAGGAAAGGCTGAGCCCCTGTGGATGTGGGGAGCTGAGAGGCATTGGAATCTGGACTGCAGTGTGAAGCATCACCTCATTTGCACCCACAGGCTAGAGAGGCCTGCAATCCTTGGTAACCCTGACCATGGGTATTCTCCATCTTGACCCTAAATATCCACCTTCCCCCTTTGGACGTCTGGCCCTGCTACCCGGTTTTTCTCACACATAAAGAGAGGCCTGTTGGTTCAGAATAGATTAGAAAACGTAGGTTCTCTATGTGCCAATCCAAGATGTTATTCCCCTGAAGGTAACAGAATAAGAAGAGGAAGGAAAAGATGACTTCCAGTGGCTCAGAGTAAGAAACATTGTAATGGATTTAGACATGGGGTTGAAACTACAGCAACGATTCCAAAACCCCCTGTGGTCAAACTGTGTCGACAGCTGCTCCTCTAAGAAGCCTGCAAAGGCAAATGATGGGTTCTGAGGAGGGAGAGACCAGCTGTGTGGGAAGACAGAGCAGCCGCGTTTTCTGTCTTTCACCTTCACTCATAGCTGAAAATAAGACAAGTGCAGCCTGACTCGAGATGAGAGGCTCAGGAGGGATTGCTGAGGAGACTGTGAGCAAGGACAGCGGGATTTCAAACTTGCCTACCACGCCTTGGGGAAAGAGGGTGAAATACTCTTTGGAAGGTCTACGAGACAGAAAGGGAGAACTCTCTTTTTCTGCTACAAAGTATACTGATTTCCTGTCGTGAGGGAGTAGGCCGATGACAGCTTTAAAAGCCAGCCCAAGGTTTTCAGGATTTGGAGCTTCTACTATGGGGAAGCTGCCAGTTTGAAATGTTACCATGTTGGTCAGAAGGAAAAAAAGCAGAGCTCATTCTTTTAGGAAGAAGCAGAATCAGTAGATTCTAGAATTAAGGGCAAGTAGTCAAATGTGGATATTGGTGTTACTACTGTTATAAGGTAAAGGTGATATCCCCTGTCTAAGGGTCATGATCCTATGATCCTTCTCCTACCTTTTCATTTTTTTGTTTTCCTTAACAGAATAAGCTTTCCCAGAGTAGGAACTGTACCATTTAATACATGTAAGTCAGTATATTATAGACCAGTGGTTCTCAAATGTCAGTGTACCTCAGAATCACCTGGTGGCTTCTGAGAATGCAATTTACTGGGCCCCTCCCCCTGAGTTTTGGATATAGCAGGTTTCGGGGGTGGGGCTTTTGATCTGTATTTCTAACCTGCTCCCAGGTGAGCAACTGAGTTAATAATCACCAGAAACTGCATCTTGCTAAGTCTCTGAAATGCCTTTTGAAAGCCTCAAGACCTCTCCTGGGACTGATTTCCCAAGCTTTGCAATAAGAATAAAATTATAATCCTCTGAAGTGGATAGAACAGATAGTAAGTTAAAAAGTAGGTAACAGAGACGTGAAAGTGCTTTGAAATGTGCAACGTATCAAACACATGTCTCCAAAGTGCTTCACTGTGAAGGCACAGGGTAAATGCACATTTTTATATAGAATGTAAAAGCTCTCATTAGACTCCAAAGTGGGCAAGTAACTTTGGTGAAGGGACACAGTTTGCTACAGGTGTTTCCTGAGTGAACGAGGTGAGGTGGAGATGCAGCAGCTGGGTGGTCCTGTAAGTGGACAGACCCATAAGACAGTTCAGGCCCAAGAAACCCAATGTGTTGATTTCGGCTGAATCATGAATCTGCTGCACGCATCTGGGGGTTGAGAAACACAGGAAGACGGGAACGTGCAGGCGGGGGCATGCCAATCAGGCCGCCGTGGCGCCTGCACCGGAGCTTGGGCTCTTGGCACTCACCCTGTTGTCTTCAGGAGTGGGAGGAAGAGGCTTCTTTGAAGCTGAAACAAGAAAAACAGAGAAAGAAAAAATAAGCATGAAACCCAACAAACCCAACCGGAGGTGAGCAGCCAGGGGGCTTTTCAGAGAAAAGGGGCCCAGAGAGAACAACAGAAGAAAAAAGGCCAGAGGAAGATGATGAGACCCAGACAGGCCCAAACCAGGCCTGTCTTTAATCTCTTCTATCCTGCTGGTTCCTGAGCCCCTTTTCTTGGAGACACCAGAGGCTTCTAGAAGTCCATAGTTTGCACCCTCTTTGTCTGTACTCCCAGAGGGGTTAGGGACAGGCATCCTCAAACTACGGCCTGTGGGCCACATGTGACCCACCTAGGACATTTGTCCAGCCCACCGGGTGTTTTTGCCGCCACTGCCTGTCCTGCTTAACAGCCGACTTGTCCCAGGGGCCCTCAGTCTGGCCCTCCAACGTTCTGAGGGACAGTGAACTGGCCCCCTGTTTTAAAAGTTTAAAAAGGACCCCTGGTTAGGCTGTGGCCTTCTCTGTAGGCACTGAGGCTTCCATGAATGTCTCTGCCACCTGCTAAGCCCCGGGGTGGGAATTGATGACTCAAGGCAACAGTGACTCACAGACTTCCTAATGCTGTCGTGGGCCTGGGGAGGGTGGCAGAGGTGGGAAGGTCCCTGCTGCTTGTGAGCAGGCTGGAGTCCACTTTAGTGCCTTGAGGCATCTGACTTTGGCTTCCCTCTCATCGCCTCCCCCAGCGTCTCTCTCCTCTGTCTCTCCAGCTCCTCTTTCCATGCCACCATGTCTCACTCTCTTTTGCTTTCCCCTCTCTTCCTTCTTTCCTCTCTCTCCTGTCTTCTCTCTCTCTCTTTCCCCTTCTCCTTCCTTCTATCTCTCCATCTCCCTCCCTGTTTCTCCTTGTGGCACTGCAGAGGTCAGGCCTGGAGTCAGTGTAGCAAAGGTGTGTGATATGAGAGGCACTGCACAGGATTCAGCTCAACGCAAAGACTTCTTTAATAATGAGACATAAGAAGAAAATGGGCTGGTTAGGTAGGGGCTGGGCCATTCATCTCCGTATATATGAGGTCGACTTGTAGCCCAGGTCAGGGATGCGGGAGAGGAGAGTCACATAGTGACACTGACTCCACAAACAAGAGCCTGCTAGGGGATCGACTTGGGAATATATTTAACACAGAAGAAGGAAAACCCACATAATTATGAAGGGGGAATGGTAAACTCTCACCCAGTGGGCATGCTGTAGGGGTATATAGCAAACCCCCTGAGTGAAGGGCTCAATTACAACTTGGACTTTACCTAACAAGTGCAAACAATGTAACCTAATAGTATGTACCCCTTTATTAATCTGAAATTAAGAAAAAACCCCACATAATTGGTAGTATGGTTCCCATTTAGCAGTGAACTTGGAGCCAGGAGATTGCGTCCCACCCTCAGATCCACCTATACAAACCTTGGGCCCCTTCCAGCCCTGGATATTCTGTGACTGGTATCCTTTTCTACGTCCTCTGGCCCTATTCATCCCTCCTTCTTCTTTCTCTCTGTGAAATTAGTATGTGGGGAGAACAGGCCAGTTCTGGGCAGAAATGGGTGTTGCTGTGTGTTGGGTCTATTTTCATTCAACCATTTCTGCTGTGTCCCGGACATACACATGTACTGCTCTATCTCAGCCTCAGATTCTTCTATCTACAGAGAAAGACTGGTAGACATAATTGTCATTTATCAAGAACTCATTAAGTGCCAGCAGCACTTTGGCTTCCCTTAACCCATGGAAGTGCATAACAGCCCCACAAGGTCATTGCTTATTATCATTATCCACATTTTACAGGTGAAAATCAGAGGGGTTAAATAACATATATGAAGTCACACAGCAAGGGAGAGGTGGGCTGAGACTCACCTAGATATTTTTTCATGTCAAAGCCGTGTGCTCACAGACCCTGCAACATCAATGTGCCCAAACCCAGGAACCCCGCAAGCTTTCACCCTGGCCAAATGACCATGTGCTGTTTTCATAGTGCAGCGTGCTTCTCAAAACCTCTGCTCTCTGTTGTGTGAGAACTGTGATGGGTAAGGCGACTTAACATAACAACTCAGAAGAGGGTGGAGTGATGCTCAGAGGGAGAGAGGGCAGGGGGTCGCAAAGAAAAGCAAACCCATCAGCCGAGTGATTGGCACATGCGCAGGAGCCCCCGAGGCGGTCAGGTCCTGGGTTCGCCTGGAAGGAGGAACTTTCCTACTCGGCATGATGCTCTCAACACATCAGCCCCGTGTTTACCACTCAGTGGAGGAAAATGCTGTACCCTCTGAAGAGGAGTAGCTGTGATATGCAAAACACTTGAAAACGGCAAAATGGAAGCACAGACTCAAAGAATTTCACAACTGGAAGGGCACTTAGATATTATGCACCCTCATCCCCTGAGACCTCCCTTACTGCTTTAAAGATGAGGACATTAAAGCCCTTGGTGACCAAATGACTTATCTGAGGGTCCATAGCAAGGTGCTGGCAGGAGTTTGAAGACCACATCTCTAGCTTTGGAAAGGGCTTTTCCTCACTGAGGTAGCCCACGCCATCCTGTCATTAGGGAGGATTCCATTCATATAAAACCTTCGGTCTCTTTTTTATTAAATACTGGAGGATTTAATGGAGGCACCAGCTTCTAAAACTTGGTAACTATTATTCTGGGTCAAGGGGCTGGTAACACTTAAGGACTTTCTTTTCCAAGGTGCAGGGTGAGAAATGGTGGTTTTAGTGTGGTACTGAAAGGGGCTGTGACTCAGGAAGTCACGGAAAACCCAGGTATGTGTTACATCCGCCTTAGGTCGTCAATCTGAAGTATTAAATGTTAGTGCAACAAGAAACCCATGGATGAGAAGACGTAGCAGTGGGGTCTGAGGTCAGGAGGAGATAAGAATGGAAGCAGAGCAAGTCACATGGGCGGTTCTTCCTACTTGGGTAGCTGTGTGACCTGCAGCACACTGCATCACTCAAGGTCACCCATGCTCCAGTATCACACCACCTGCTCCAGGGGTTTGAGAGGAGCAGGAGCTTAATGAATGTGAAAGTGCATTACAGCAGAGTTGCAGTATTGGGTAAGGTCCCCAAGTCATCACATTAGGTAAAATTGAATTGCAGTCCAGTCCCCAGGACCTGAGCCTTTGTTGTCGAAAGGCCAGGAAACAACTTTTTTTTTTTTGTTTGCACTTTGCCTTTACCCTGTGGCCTTTTTTTGACTGAGATTGTGCAAATCAAGGGTGAGTTCAAAGGGGGCATGGGGAGAAGCCACAGAGGAAAACAAAAAACTTCTTTTTTACTTCTCCACTCCCTTAAGGGTATAGAGTTGAATTAGTATAATTAAACACATACATGACGTGTTGCCACTGGAAGAAATATATATATATATACCACCAATGACAATAATGTCCTCATCTCTAAGGTACTAGGGGAGGTCTTAGGGACTTAGGATAAACAGTATCTAAACAGAATTGCCCTTCCAATCCTGAAATTCCTTGAATCCACGTTTCCATTTTGCAATTTTCAAAAATTTTGCACTTGTATCTCAGAGCTGTCTCTATAATTTAAGATCAAGTAGACCATGCCATTCAATTTCCTTTTTGTTTTTGGAGACAGAGTCTCACTATGTTGCCCTTGGTAGCGTGCCATGGTATCACAGCTCACTGCAACCTCAAAACTTGGGCTTAAGCCATTCTCTTGCCTTAGCCTCCCAAGTAGCTGGGACTACAGGCACCCTCCACAATGCCCAGCTATTTTTTTTTGCACTTGTCATTGTTCTTTGGCAGGCCCTGGCCAGGTTCGAACCCACCAGCCCTGGTGTATGGCCGGTGCCCTACCCACTGAGCCACAGGTGCGGAGCCTAACATGAAGGTGATTGCAGTACACACAAATCTCCTGGGAATATTGTTAAATGCAAATTCTGATCTAATAGTTCTTGTGTGGGGCCAGAAAATTCACAGGTGATGCTGATGCCCTTGGTCCAAAGACCACACTTAGAGCAGTCAGGAGCTATAACGACAACAGCCTGGGGTGAGAAAGCACCAATAGACTTGTGAAAAAGACACATGATTCTCCTTTGAAAATGTACAAGTTTGTGCTCCATCCCTGATATCCCCCTTGAGCGGAAGCTAAGAGCTTTGATTCTTCCATACGCATTCCACAAAGAAGGAAGGAGATTCCCAGTCTCTTACCATTTTTGGTTGGATCATACTGGGCACAGCCTGTTGCAAGCTTCTCCAGCTGAGAGCAGCATCTCCACCTCCCATCCATCCAGAAATTAGGATGGTACTTGGGCACCAAACTGTTATTATTCCTTGTTTCTGAAAGGGATTGGCACCAGCAGCAGAGTTATTTCCAGGTTAGTCTATTAAAGGCCACCAACCTTATAACTGCCTGAGATTGGACCCTGCTGTATGAGCCTGAATGAATATGACCTGGAATTGTCAGAGACGACTGGCATTCCTCCGAGCACGTACATTCATTTGTGCTGATTACTGAAAGAGTGCGTATTGGATTTAGGCATCAGCAGCTCTGGGTTCTTGTGTGGCTCTGCCTTGGGTTAGTCGTGTGTTCTCAGGTTGGGCAAACCCTCACCTGAGCTTCAGTTTCCCCCACTATGCAAGGAGGTTGTTGGATTAGATCACTGGGCTCTGAAACAGGGCCTCCGGGGGGACGGGAAGGCTGAGAGAGGGCCGATTGCAGGATTCCTGCCCTTCTCCCTCTTCTGTCTTCAACCACAGCAACATTCCTTTTATCCCTTCTAAATCCGTGGCTTTGAAGTAAGATTTTGGCAGGGACGAAAAGGGGCTCTGTTACTGAAAAAGAAACCCCCAAACTCGGAACTAGATAGTTAATCTCTAAAGTTCTTTCCAGCTTTAACATCCTGGGTATAAAATCCCTTCCTAGAGGGAAAGTGCCACTGGATACAGCTGGGGCCTTTTTGATCACTGTTTACCTAATTTTTGTTCTACGTCCTATGACTATGATACCTGGGAGCATTTTCCATTTGTTCATACTCTAGTTGAGGCTCACAACAGCCTTGGAAGAAGATATGCTTTATATTTTTATTCTCCATTTTCAGGTAGAGGAGTCATGGCTCCAGAGATTTCCAATGGGTTGCTAACCCTTAGTCCTCATAGCTACTTAAAGACAGATGAATATTTGAACCCAGATCTTCGGACACTGCAGTGCTTTAGGCTAACATATAATAGTGGTAATATTAAGAGCTTACTTTGGGATAGATATTATCCTAAGTATCTTTCATGTCCTAACTCATTAATTCTCACAACAACCCTATGACTGTTTTTAGTTGAAATTTACAGCTGAGGAAATGGAGACACACATGAAGTTCAAGAAACTTACCCAAGGTCACATGCTAATAATTGGCAGAGCTGGGATTTTCACCTTAGCTGCCTGGCTTTCTATCCCACGTGCTTAACTATGATGCTGGTTCTGATTGTGCCATCAGGAAGAAGTAGCTTAAGAAATACTCTTTTTTTTTTTTTTGGCCGGGGCTGGGTTTGAACCCGCCACCTCTGGCATATGGGGCTGGCGCCCTACCCTTTTGAGCCACAAGCACTGCCGGCTTAAGAAAGACTCTTATTGATGCTCTGAAAAGCTTTAAAGTGTGCTCACATTTATTGGGTTCTGACTGTGGGCCAGCTTGGTCCCCAGGACTTAACTGCCGTCAGCTCTGGAGGCAGGTTCTATTATTCCCTCCTCCCCTTTGTTCACAGATGGGGAAACTGAAACATAGTACTAACGTGCTGGCCCAAGTGGCAGAGCTGGGATTTAAATCCAGGTCAGCACACTCCAGAGCATCTTCTATGCTCTTCCACATGCTGTAACATGAGTCAGCTAACTTTTTCTTAAAGGGCTAGACAATAAATATTTTAGGTATTTTTGCTTACCATGAGACAAAGTTGAGGGTCTTGGATAGGTACTTACACAACCATATAGAGTGGACCATATGAAATATTTACCTCAGAGCCTTGCAAGAATAGGCCACAGGCTAGATCTGGGAAATCCCTGAACGGTACTGGTTGTTGGCTTCTGGGCCCAGAGAGACAACTAGAGACCTTTCACCAACACCAAAAGGAAAAAGTGTTCAGCTGTCAGCTATTCTCAAGCCAAACTCTATTCTATTGTGGAACCTAACCTTATTATAGGCTCGAGGGGGTCAGTGACTCAACAACACAGGAGTTTAATTACCTTCTTTAAGGGCCAGCACCCAGCGCTGCCGGCTCTCTCGGTCCGGAGCAAACACATACAGGAGGTGGTTGTCATGCACTACCTGGAGGCACAAACAGAGTTCCAGGTGAGCAGTGTACCCGGAGATGGGTGACTGTCGGCAGGCTTATCTGGCTTACCGGGCCTGGGGTGGGGTCGCAGGTATTTGTTGTCATATAGCCAAATATTTGGGTGATTAGGGGACTGGTATCTTCCTTTTCCAGATGTTGGAGTGCTATGAAAACCCAGGGTGAGAAGATTAGGTCACTCTTCTTAGATTCCATGCCACCAATAAACACTATAGGGCTGTCCGGAAAGTATCCAGCCATGCACTCTGAAAAATACCATTAACAGTAGCTGGATACTTTCTGGACAGCTCTAGGATTCCATCACATTAAAATAGTGGGAGAAAATTCTCATCTTGACTAGAAAGCATACTGATGTTAATTTTGTAGTGATTTAAAAAGTCTTTCTGGAATATGAAGGAGAAAGGCATTAGGTGACAAATGTGTAATTGGGATTTTTAAAAGCTTCTTATTTCGGAAGAGTTTAAGACTCACAAGAAGTTCCAAAAATAGTGCAGAGTTCCTGTGTACTTTTCATCCACCTTTCCCCACCGATAACATCTTACGTAACCAGAGCACATTTTCAAAAACCAGGAAAATTGACATTGGAACCATACTGTTCGTTAATTGCAGGCCTTCTTTGAATTCCTCCAGCTTTTTTCATGCACTTATTTGTAATTGGGATTTTTAACCACTGGGAAATACATGTCATTTATTTTCAGTCCTAAAAATTCCAATTCATGGGGGCCACTTTTTCAGTAGGAGAAAAGCTCTTTTCTGTGACACACTAAAAATGGAACATTCATCCTGCAGGTTAGCAAACAAGAATGGTACTCTGGGAATGATGCATATAAAGAGACAGCTATACCCTCAGAGCCATAAATACCAAGAGTCAGACACCAGATAAAAAGGACTCTAAAGAACCCTCCATCAGCTCTGTCCGGCAGGAATTTCTACAGTGATGGAGGTGTTCTATAATCTGTGCTGTTCGATACAGTAACTGCTAGCCAGTGTGGCTACTGAACACATGAAATGTGCCTGGTGCTACTGAGGAGCTCAATTTTAAATGTCATTTAATTTTAATTAAGTTACTTTTTTTAAAAATTATTTTTTATTTTTTTTTATTGAATGGTAACTATGTACATTAATGCACTTCTTGGGTACAGTGTGGGGTTTTCAAGCACAATCCAAAACACTTCCATCAAACTGGTTAACATAGCCCTCATGTCATTTTCTTAGTTATTATTTTAAAACATTCACATTCTACTCTTAGAAAGATTCACTTGTACCGTTCCCCCCTCCTCTTTCGCTCCCCCGTCCCT
>CAUYQV010047142.1:0-25518 GCA_963574575.1 Galagoides demidoff
TGTGGCGGGCGCCTGTAGTCCCAGCTACTTGGGAGGCTGAGGCAGGAGACTCGCTTGAGCCCAGGAGTTGGAGGTTGCTATGAGCTGTGATGCCATGGCACTCTACCCAGGGGGATAGCTTGAGGCTCTGTCTCAAAAAAACAAAAAGAATCTTGGGTGAAGGCAAATTGGATTACGGGAGAAAAGATGATGTAAAGAGAGAAAAGGAGAACCCAATAGAAATGAATATTAGTAGCATTTTCAGGTCTTTTTGAAGCTCTAAGGTGAAGATGGATGTATTTCTCTTACTATAATCAATGGAAAAGGACTTTGGGGAAGAATGTATATTTGAGATATAAACTGCTAATTGCATATTATAAATAACTAAATTCCTTCCCTACAAAGGAATCATCTATGTTCTGTGCACAGACAGTGTTCAAATTACAATGGTAGCAGGTAGTATATTTGTAGTATTTGGTCCTTAAACTCTCCTTGTTACTATTATTTGAGGATGAGAAAACCAAGTTTCAATGAGGTCGCATGATTTGTAGGGTCCCCATTTAGTAAATATTATAGTAGAGATATAGACTTTAAGCACAAGTCTTCTGACTCCCAAGACCAAGGCTCTTTTCTTACTGTGATATGTCTTATCCAGTAAAGAAAGCTCTGCCATTTTTATTGAAAAAGAAGGCAGATTGGAGAGAGGGGTGGATTTTTTCCTAACGTAGTATGTTAATCCAGCATTTATATAAGAATTTCAGCTCAGCACCTATGGCTCAACCAGCTAAGGCGCCAGCCACATACACCTGAGCTGGTGGGTTCGAATTCATTCCAGACCCGCCAAACAACAATGCCGGCTGCAACCAAAAAATAGCTGGACACTGTGGCGGGCGCCTGTGGTCCCAGCTACTTGTGAGGCTGAGGCAGGAGAATCGCTTGAGCCCAGGAGTTGCAGGTTGCTGTGAGCTGTGATGCCACAGTACTCTACCCAGGGCAACAGCTTGAGACTCTGTCTCCAAAAAAAAAAAAAAGAATTTCACCCTCCTCTGAAACTTCTAAGTGGCGTAATAGATGTCTTGCAGTATTTTAAATGAGTAAGGGGACTTTTCCCTAATTGATCCATTCAGCTTACTGAATCCCTACTCCATGTAAGAAGAAATACCATTAGATTCTGAGAACACACAAAAATGAATAAGACCCTTCACTGCTCTCAAGGAGTGTGTAGTGTTGTAGGAAAGGCGAGATCACATCAGTGGTTATAGTACAATAGCCAATAGGACAAGAGCCATGGAAGAAGCCTGCATAAAATATGCCATTGCTTTAAGGAGAACAGAGTTACTGCTGGCTTCTAGAAAGTATTCTGGGAAGAGGGGCGTTTGGACTAGGCTGTAGCAGCTAAGTAATTCAGCTATGTAGAGGAGAATATTTAAACCAGAAAAAATTGCAAGTTCGGAGACCTAGGGTAGATGTGCACCCATATGTTGTCCCATTTGCCTGGGGCACATATCCTACTCCTGTCAATAGTGTAGATAGTGGTCAAAGACAGAGTTGAAAAGGACTGAGGAAGATAAGTGTGTCACTTTGAGAATGCTATTTTAATTGCAGATTTATTTTTGTTGTATTGTTTGTCTTTCAGGCGATTGCTTGGAATCATTACCAAAAAGGATGTGTTAAAGCATATAGCACAGATGGCAAACCAAGATCCTGATTCCATTCTCTTCAACTAGAATCATAGGATTGTTCTGGATATAAAACAGGATGGACATTGCAGACCATCGATATATTTTGTTAACTGGATACCCAAAACACATTTGCCATATTTGGATGGTGAAGTCATATTAGTGCGTTGTCTCTTTCCTACAAGTTAACCAGTTGCACTACATAATCTCTAGAAATTAATCTTCTCTTTAGGAGAAAATACAGTTAGGCTTCTATGATATTATAGCATTAGGAAGATTTCATGACAGTAAACAAGATTGCTATAGTTTAATTCTATTTGGTTTTTTAAAGATTGTTTTTAATTTAAAATTAATTGTTAGCTAATATGCAATCACTGAAAACTATGCAAGAAAATTACAACCGTCCTGACTATAGCCTCCAGGAAACTGATGAAAAAGTCACTTTTGGGGGATCTGTCATTGGTGGAAGATGAAGTTTGTAAACTAAGGGGCTTTGCTTTTCAAACTACAGAAAGGAAAGCCAGAAGGGAAATAGTAACAGTGTTTCTAGACTGTGAAGATTCAGTTCAAATGTTATTCTTGTTCCTGTTACAATATTTAGCATTATCAGTTTGTTATTTTTGTATGTATATGTTAATTTTAATTTCTGATTATAAGACAATGCTGCTTTGGTTAATCTCTCCTAAAAGACTTTAGAGAGGTTGACTTTTATAGCTTGCTTGTTTCTGGTACTCTTTTGAAGTGCACAAAGATCAGTTATAGAGCTTTCTCCTTGTCTGAAAGAAGGGTAATTTTTTGGATGGTATTTGGTAGTTAGTAGACAAGGACTTTGCCATGAATTTGTTCGTAGCAAAGAATGATTTCTTCCAGCTTCCTTGAAGTGAATGATCAGTAAAGTTCTAAGCAGTCAATGACTAGGAATTTCACATTTTTTGTGAGATCCTAACTAATCCTCTTACCCAGATGCCACCTCCATGAATGATGGTGCTTTAGGCTTCTGGAATATGTAAGAACAGTAAAGGGAACCAAGTCTAGACTGCATACTGGTAAACCAGGGAAGATTCAGAGCTGCATCTGCATTCTCATGCATTCCTATGTAAAGACCACCAGTACTGAAATAACTGGATACTCATTGCACCCCTCAGCTTTAAGTATATATAACAGGCCAGTGTTGTCCCTGTGAGCATGAATTAAGCTTGGGATACTTTCAAATATATTCAAAGTGTTTGAATAGGATAAGCAGCCGTGATTCCCTTGAGAATCCTTAGAATTCTAAATAAAATGCAAAGCCATCCTAGGACCCAGGGGTATGGACAAGGCCTGGTGATACCAAAGGTGCTTGTATCTCAATTTCCTACCACTTTTATTGCAGTTTTTTAAAAAAATCATACTCTAGGGCAGTGGTTCTCAACCTTCCTAAATGCCTCCTAATGCTGTGACCCGCTAATATAGTTCCTCGTGTTGCTGTGACCCCCAACCATAAAATTATTTTCGTTGCTACTTCATAACTGTAATTTTGGTACTGTTATGAATCGTAATGTAAATATCTGATACGCAGGATGTATTTTCATTGTTACAAAGGGGTCGTGACCCACAGGTTGAGAAGCTGCTGCTCTAGGGACACCTGGTGGAATTAAAGAGCCACCACCATCATTCCGACCACTATTTCTTTTTCTATAGTTTGACCCATGTGCAATTAGTCTCTCTCCATTCTGTTCCCTTTCCTATTCCTTAGTACTGAATCCTCTCTTTGGGATTGAGCACTATGCCTGGTTAATCATTCCTACTACAAAAAAAAAATAACTCCCAGGGCTAGTTAAATTATAAACCAAGACTTGGCAGTCTTACCGCACATGGACCAGAGATGACACACAGCCCTTTGCTTTGCCATATGGCCCAGTTGCTGCTTCCATGCCTCCATCTTTGCCCTGGATGCCCATGGCAGTGAGGCTTCACTGCCAGAAGTGGGAGTTCATTCTGGCTCATTTTACAAATCCATTCCCAGCTCTTTCCACCATCCTTCTAGCCCAGAAACAGCAGTCACTTGGTATATTACCCCTGGCTTCACACACCAACCACCCTACCAAACACCTTAATGTACCTTGTTTAAAAGTTGCCGATACCTGATTCTAGGACTTTTTACCCCTAGTTCTTATCCTTCCAAAATCTAGAATTCTTTTATTGCTCAGAACTGGTTAGCTAAGGCTTATTTTATTTTTAACTTTAAAATATCAAGGCAGTCACCAGAGTTTCTCCTTATGAATGTATCACTCTAGTATTTTAATGAAAAGGAAAAAATAGCTCTCTAGGGTATATTATATTATAGCCGTGCCTCGGTAACTTTACATCATTTGTCCTTTCCATGTCACTGATTCTAATATGAGATGAGATTATTTGCTTGAACACCCTGTATATTGTGTAGAAATCAAAGTTCTTATCTGTGTATTTCTGGTTCAATACCCATCTTATTAGTTGTCCTTCCCTACTAAACTTTGCAAAATGGGAAAGTTACTATTTCTGTATTTGATGGCAATGAAAAGTTTGGTCATATTTCATAGTGCAGCAGCAATATGGAGGGTGTCGTTAGTTTGCCTTTTCGTTTCTTTTAAGCTGTCCTTGATTATAGACAGATGAGCCAGTGTTAAGGTGCTACTTCAGAGAATAAATTCAAGAAATCAGATAACACTGTGCCAAGGTATACTTTGTAAATGCTAAGTACTGATTGGCCCACCAGAGAATGATAATATCCCCTTGATACCTCACTCCTGATAAATCTCATTCATTAACCTCCGCTTCTCAGGAATCCTTGTAGTGTATATGCTAGAAGTAGCTATAGTGTATGGTATCCATTATATGTCCAATCATGTGGTTTGCCTCAAAGGTTGGCTAATTGTGGCTATAATTCTCTACTTGACTGCTAGCTCAGCATCTAGACATTCAGGATTCCTTGTCTTGAGGTAAAGGAAACTGTTCTTTCTTCCATTGCCAGTTTAGTAGTTGGACATACTTAAGCAACAAACACAGCCAGTGTAGAGAGTCTGTCAGTAGACTCAAATGGCCACATACCTCAATAGCAAAAGACTGGATATTAATAGTCTGTGATTTTAAAATTAATGAGTCGAGGCTAGACTATTTGGGTATTAAAAATGAAAATTGTCTGATACAAGGAAAGTGTTTATAAGTGCTTCAACAGCATTGGGATTTTCTAAGGAAATATATCTGGTAGACATCTAGCCATGAAAGGAGTCTGTAGATTTATAAAAGTCTCACTGCTATATTTGACATCTTCAAATCTTCAATTTAAAGAAGCTGAAACAGTTAATACATGATTAGTTATGTTGGTGAGAAAAAGCAGGGAACTGATAATGTAAAATAACAGCAACTTAAAAGATCATTTCTAATTAGATGTTTGGTTAGAAATATATTCCAATGCTCTCCTCTTTCACTGGCTCCAGCATCCTGGCTCAGCCCTGCTGTGGAGTAGAGGTGGTATGATCCTCAAAACAGATATCCTCTTGTGGATAATCTTACATTGATGATACTTTAAATTTTCCAGCTGGCAGAGCAAACGATTAATTTGCTGACTCAACTACAAAGCAGTTCAATTGTTTTGGCACCAAAGGCTGAATCTAAACCCTTTATAGGAAGATGAGAGCATAGTATACATTCATTGTTCTACCAGGTTAATTCTATTTGAATATGAGAATGATAAAGTAATGGGGACTTAGTATGGTCTAAGGCTATGAGGTTATCCATAACCATGACCTTATGAACTTTTTCAGGTATGAGGGAAGCTGATATGTTTTCAAAAATTTAACATGCAATTGGCTCGGCACCTGTAGCTCAAAGGTTAGAGCACTAGCCACATACACCCGGGCTGGCAGGTTTGAACCTGGCCCAGGCCTGCCAAACAACAATGACAACTACAACCAAAAAATAGTAATGCCTTGTGGCCAGCACCTGCAGTCCCAGCTACTTGGGAGGTTGAGGCAAGAGAATCTCTTAAGCCTAAGAGTTTGAGGTTTCTGTGAGCTGTGATGCCATGGCACTCTACTGAGGGTGATATAGTGAGACTCTGTCTCAAAAAAAAAAAAAAAAGACAGCATCCATGGCTCAGGGGGTGGGGCACCTGCCATATGCACTGAGGCTGGCGGTTCAAGCCTATCCTGGGCCAGCTCAACAGCAGTGACAACTGCAACAAAAAAATCACTGGGCATTGTGGAGGGTACCTGTAGTCCCCGCTGCTGGGGAAGCTGAGGTAAGGGAATCATTTTGGCCCATGAGTTTGAGGTTGCTGTGGGCTGTAATGCCACAGCACTCTACTGAGGGTGACGTAGTGAGACTCTGTCTCAAAAAAAAAAAATAGCATGCAATAAAGTTAATTATGGAAATTAACCATTGCAAATGTTTTACGTAGTTCAATTACTTGTTGAGGTTGGGTCTTGATTTTGATTTCTTAGATGATGAGTAGGAAGATGTACTTGTTACTCCACACTATCTTTTATTTTTGTTTTTTGAAAAGTCACAAACAGTGCAGTTTTTGAAGTTGAGTTTTTAATAATGATATCGAAGACAATGCTGAGAATTTGAAATGGCCAGTAAGTTTTATATTTCCAAAGTACTTTCTGATAACACATCACATTGTATTGTAAGGAACTGGTTTCCTTACACTGGATCAGAGTCAAATGCAGGCTTTTGTGGTAGTATGCAGGTATTAAGCTCTTAAAATCCCGAGAAAAAAGTAGGAATTTAGAAGATAAATGGGAAGTAGAATATTGAGTCCTTTAAAAAAATAGATATCTGAAGTTAAGTGTTCTAAAACTTTGATTTTTTCTAACCACCCCTGGAATTGCTTGGGTTCCCTTTGGGGAGGAAATTGAAAATTATGGCTGTGGAAGAGCCCTGGTAAGAAAACATGTGAATGGTTTAAGATGATGGAAGGAAAGTCATCCCATTCCCCCATGCCACACATGCTGGCATTTATAAAGTGCTTGCTCATGTGCCTCAGGGGATAAAAAGTCAAGTAATCCCCCAAAGGCCAGGATTTCTAAGCAAACTAGGGGTTCAAAGAAACTTTCAGCCCAAGGAAAACCTAGTTTTATGGAAGGGGCTGACCCAAGATATCTGCTCAGGAAGGAATGTAGTATCTGTTGCCATTTCCTAAGTGAAGCTTTAAGAAGATTGTCCAGAATTTTGATAGCAAATTAAAAAAAAATCTATATAGTTTAGCCATCTAGTATGTCTTTATTAGATGAAAAGAAAAAGGTGAGTTTTCCTAAGGTCACAGCTCGGGAGGTGTAAATTTGAAGTTCAGTCAGTGTAGTGGACATGGGATGATCATTGCACTCTGTTCTATTTCAGTTTCAGGTGTTTACTCCAAAGAGAGAAATTCCAAGAATACTAGGTGCTAGGAACTTTAAGTTACTCCCCCAAAGTTTGCTGGCTACATTCTCATCTCTAAACATATATATCTGGGTAAAATTTTGAACAGTTGTAGGAAACAAAATTGGTTTTTCCATGGTATAGTCTGATTTTGCCAAATCACCCAAAAAAGAAAGTATATGATGTGTGGAGTTAATATTTCTTGGATGGAACCTATCAGGTCACCCCGCCCAATCTTGCAGTCATAAATTCCTACCTCTAAGTTCCTGCCAAAGGGTCTTCAGCCTCTGAGTGCACACTCATTGAGTAAATGTCTTGCCTAAAGTTTGGCTTTTTAAGGAGAAACAGTATGTTATGACATAAAAATATGAGAGTTTAACAAGATCACTCCCTCTCTTCCTCTTTCCTTCTCCTCCCTCCCACCTCATTCTCTGTCTCTTTCTCTTCTACGGCATCCTGGATTCAGATTTCTCTTGGTTTTTACAGGCATATTGTTTTGAATGTGGATTTTAAGATAGGGAGGGAATCATCCTGAGAACAGAGATTGAAAGATCCTGCTGAGCTGATGGTGCCAACAGGGCTTTTCTCCTCTGTAAGTGCTAAAGCCAGTGTACTTGTCGGCAATGCCAAGCATCTCAAGGCAGATAAATAAAGTATTTCTGGCTAAACCTTATTATCTGCTAGTCCAGATCTTTTGGTTCAGGGGCAGTCTAGTGTTTAGGGAGTGAAATGACATCTGGGAAGATTGGGAAGAGGGCGTGGCCTGAGATGGGAAGGTTCTGCCTCACTATCATACTGGGGGTACCTCAAAAATGTACCGCCCTTCAAGACCTCTCCCTTTCCTTCTTCCACTTCACTTTGTCCCCACTTTTCACTCCTTTCTCTCCCATTGCCCTGCCTTTTTAGTACTCAGATTTTTATATAAGTATGTATTTACTTTTTTATTATATATTTGGTCCTTTGGAACTGTAATGATTAGGAATTTATTCCATTCAAGAAAAAATGTTTAATATTTTGTTCTCTTAAATTGTATTTTGAAGCTATGCTGCTAACCAGGTACAGGCCAGAAAGGAGGTGGGCCTAAGACCACCTTGGTCACATACGTTAAGGGGGACGGTGATGTCATGTTGGTGACTCTTCTTCATTTGACCAAGACCAGCCTCCTGTTTTTACCTCTGCCCATTCATTTCTACCTGTGAGAAAACTACCACCTGCTGGGTGAGCCAGTAAGGCCAGGAGATCAGAGGGGCCAGTTCTAGTCTATGGGCCACTATTTGAATATTTCTGTAATAAGCTTGTTTGCAGGGCTGGCTCCAATTGTAGAAGCCAAAGAAAACCTGTCTGACTCAACATTTTAATTCCTGAGAGTTGGTGAAAGTTTAACCGAAGCTAATGTCTAGACATCCAGAAACTAGCTTTAACCAAAGCTAATAGAACTCAAGTTTCCACAGAAAGCATGGTGCTGAGCTGTCGGAGCACATCTGAGTGTTGCCAGCCCTTAACCGTGCTTCCTTAGCTTTATTCTTGTCTCTTCCTAGGCACAGCCTGAACCAGAGCTGTGGCTTGCTGCTCACCTAGTTCTGCTTCCTGGTCAAGTGGAGCAATGTAGTCTAAAAAAGAAGGATGTGGACTGGGGAGTTAGGAGACCTGGTTTCTATTCCCTATGCTTCTACTAAACTAGCCTTGAGATCTTAACCGCTCTGTGCCTCAGCGTTCCCATCTTCAAATGGGGATAGTGTCAATTGCCCTACCTACCTCACAGGGTTGTTGTGAGGATAAACTGAGACAGTGAATGGAAAGTACTTTGACAATAAGTGCTGTGCAAATTGTAAGAAATGGAAATAATCATATTAAAGGCAATGAAATGGACAATGGCAGAAGGGTTAATGGGATCATCTAGCCCTTTCTTTGTGTGGCTTGAACCCAGGTCGCCATTGCTTTATACATTTTCACTTAGCACAGATTTGTAATTATGCATGTAATAAAGCACAGCTTTATCCAACATGGTGTATGGTGTGTTTTTAAAGACCCTGAACTTTGTAACTATCAATTTCTGATCAGAAAAGCACTGGGGCAGGGTAGAGGGCTTGGGGGAGGGTAGCACAAAAGATAACCACTGGTGGGCCCACTTATAAAAAAGATTTGTTAAATACTTTCATGTTTACAGACTCAGTTATACTTTATATGATAGGAGGCAAATTAGGGGCAGCTTGCATTGTCTGAGATAATCCAGACACCCAGATACCTCATTCATTATGGCTACTTAAATGTCCCTGTCTCATTAGTGATACTTTCCTGATGACATGAGAACTAGCTGGGAGCTATATTTTTCTCTGTTTTTGAGCTTTTAATGATGTAAGGTCATGGGTTTTGACAGGCTTCTTGCCTACAGCCACTTTGGAGGATGATGGGTGATGAAAATGTTCCTCCTGTGAATACTAACTAGGATTCTTAGTATTCTCTTTTGGGTGTGTTGGGATAAAATGTCTTCTGTAGGAAAACCTCTGAAGTAATCCTGTAAGTTAAAGTATGGTAGGATGTGGGGAAGTGACTGAATATGTAAAAATTTCCTTTTTACACCTCTCTGGAACACAGAAAACATAGGAAAGTTATACTTTTTTTATTAAATGATAGCTGTATACATTAATGCAAACATGGGGTACAGTGTAGTGTTTTTATATAAGTTATACTTTGAAGTATGGCTTTCATAATTGTTCTTTTTCCTGCCTCTGACTTCCCATCCACTGCTCCCCCCACCATTAGCTAGACATTGCTAGTATTAGTAAGGCAGTTTACTGTGTGCCCAATGTTTAAAGATTTCTCTAGTTGACATTTTACCACATCTGCACTGGCATGTTGAGTTTGTGTCTCACTGCTATCAAGAACTTTAATGATTTTGGCCTATTTGGTATTATAGAAGGATAATTTAATGTAAAGTTATCTCCCTCATAAGCCTGAAATCCTATACAAAAAAAAATCAGTTTTGATGTTAGTTATTATTTTATTGGGCTCCTTCCATACTAGCGTCATCCCTGTCTCTAAGTAGTTTCTTTTTTCTTTTTTTTTTTCTTGAGACAGAGTCTCACTCTATTGCCCTAAATAGAGTGCCATCGTGTTACAGCTCACAGCAACCTCAAACTCCTGGGTTTGAACAATCCTCCTGCCTCACCCTCCCCTGTAGCTGGGAATACAGGTATGCATCACTACACCCAGCTAGTTTTTCTATTTTTAGTAGAGACGGGGTCTTGCTCTTGCTCAGGCTGGTCTAGAACTCCTGAGCTCAAGCAATCTACCTGCCTCAGCCTCCCAGAGTGCTAGGATTACAGGCATGAGCCACCACATCTGGCCTCTAAATAGTTTTTGAGAAAACAACACATATGTTACCAGCTATGAACAGCTTGCTATGAATTAGAATGTCATGTCTAGTCAGTGTAGGATTCAGCTAAATAGAGTATGCTTTGATAGAGTATAGGGTACAGATTAATCTCTCATAGGAGTGGTCTAGAGAAAAACCTGGAAATAACCACCAGATGTCAGTGCAATCATTAAAATACTGATGGCTAAGGTTTGGCCAGAGGGGAATTGTGGCTGAGGTGCAGGCAGGCAGGAAGCATTAATTCACACATACAGGTGGGTGCTGGGAATACAAAATTCAATCTTGGGGCATTTCTTAGTTTATCAGACATTCTCATTTTAATGTACATGGTAAGCTTTAGGGTTTCTTGTTATTAAAAAATTAAATCACAAGCAGTCCCTGCTTATAAGGAGCTTACTGCCTTGGAGTCAGGAAGTGGTAGTTTTCTTTTCCAAAGCAATGTCTCAAAACAATGGGAAAAGAAGGGCTCCAGTTCCTCCATCATTAGGGCAGCCATATCATTTGTTGTATGGCTAGGACACTTTTGTCAGTGGGAGTATGCTGTTAATAATTATCCAGGGATAGCAGACATAAATTGGGACTGTCCCAGGCAAACCAAGATGTGTGGTCACTGTTCCTCAGGGACCCCCAACTCCTGTCCTTTGGAGTCTAACTTCAGTTCTCACATGTTCCCTAGGATCTCAGGCTCTTCCTTCCCTTGAGCTCCCAGGGCCCTGGACTCTCTTTCCTCCCTCATAATAAGCACTCTCAAATGCTGCTGGGATGTTGGATAAAGCCAAATGCTTAAGCAACCACAGATAAGAAAAAAAATTTTTTTTAGACAGTTTGACCATGTCACCCTTGGTAAAGTGTCATGGTGTCACAGCTCACAGCAACCTCAAATGCTTGGGCTTAAGTGATTCTCTTGCCTCAGCTTCCCAAGTAGCTGAGACTGCAGGTGCCCACCACAACGCCCAGCTATTTTGTTGTTGTTGTTGTTGTCATGGTTGTTTAGCAGGCCCAGGCCAGGTGTATGTAGCCCACACCCTAACCACTTAGCTATGGACACGGAGCCAAGAAAATTCTTATTTTCAAAAATAATAATAGAGCCCTGAGCAGAGAGCAGCATTCAGGGTTAAAAAAAGCCACTTTTTAGTTCATTTGGCACATGGCTTGCTGCTGGTGTGTCTAAATAGAGCAGTATGGATCTTGATTGAAGAAGCTGCAGATAGAAGAAGAGATACAGAATAGAAAAAGCATAGGATTTAGAGCCAAAGGACCTGGACTTAAGGCTTAGTGTAAAGAAATTGCTGCCTTTCTTGTTCAAGCAAAACTTGGGATATCTAAGCATGGCCTTGGATGAAGAGGCTTCTCTTAAAAAAGGGGCTTCTGGGTCTGACAGTATGGCTTTATGTTCCACAAGATTTTCCTTACCTTAGAGCCAGCCTTCCTGGTTACATCACCAGTGTAGGCAGTGTAGGGGGGTGGTGGATATCACTCCCTTAATATTCTGGCTCAAGTGCGTCTGTATGGTGCAGCTGAGCTGAAGGTAGAATTTTTCACTTAAAAGCGTGGGGAGGCTTGGCGCCCATGCTCAGTGGTTAGGGTGCCACTGGGGCATGCACTGGGGCGGATAGGTTCAAACCTGGCCCAGGCCTGCTAAACAACAATGACAACAATAGCAAAAAGAAAAAAAAAATAGCCAGGTGTTGTGGGGGGCACCTGTAGTCCCAGCTACTTGGGAGGCTGAGGCAAGAGAATTGCTTAAGCCCAAGTGTTTGAGGTTTCTGTGAGCTGTGACGTAATGGCACTCTACTGAGCGTGACATGGTGAAACTTTGTCTCAAAAAGAAAAAAAAATTAACAATAAAATAAAAGCATGGGGGAAAATAAGAGGTTATCACCAGGATGTGCAATGAAACCATCCAGCTTGCCTGTAGTTGTGGCTCTCAGATATGATTTTGCACGAGAATTATCTAAATGGTATTAAAATAGAGATTCCTGGCTGAGCACAGTGACTTACAACTGTAATCCCAGCACTTGGGAAGGCCGAGGTGGGAGGATCACTTGAACCCAGGAGTTCAAGGCTGTAGTGAGCTATGATTACACCACTACACTCCAGCCTGGGCAACAAAGTGAGACCCCATCTAAAAAAATAGAGATTCCTGGACAGCTTGGAACAGGTCGTGAACTAGCATTTCAAAAACCTTTGAGGGTCTTGCTGGCTTCATCCCACCCTAAAGCTTTATTGGCCTGCTACATGGTAGGAGCCTGCCACCTCATCTCAGCACTTGTGACTGTGACCTGAGAAAACTCATTGTCCTGCTTCTTGTTCACTATCATATCCAAAGTACCATGTCCACTGCCTAGCACAGAATAGGACCTCAGAAATTATGGTGCTTGCTGAATGCTGGCTGGGTAGCGGGGGTAAAGCTTGCCTGCTTAGTTCCTGTTTCCTGCCTGAAGATCATCTCTTGCATGGATGCGTACCACTTTCCAGGCACACCACACTCACCAAGCCACAAGTGGTTCTTGTATTTTATATTACAGGCCATAACCTGATCATTACCATCACATTACAACACTTTGTAGCTTTTGGAGGGCATGTTTATTTCAGGTGCTTTTACTTACCAGGTGATTTTAGGCCCATGATTTGACTTCTCTTGATATTATTAACCTCATCTTTAAAGTAGGAATGATAGGCTCGGCGCCTGTAGCTCAAGCGGCTAGGCACCGGCCACATACATACACCCAGAGCTGGTGGGTTCGAATCCAGCCTGGACCCACCAAACAACAATGATGGCTGCAACCAAAAAATGGCTGGGTGTTGTGGCCAGTGCCTGTAGTCCCAGCTACTTGGGAGACTGAGGCAAGAGAATTGCTTAAACCCAGGAGTTGGAGGTTGCTGTGAGTTGTGATGCCGCAGCACTCCACCTAGAGTGACAGCTTGAGGCTCTGTCTCAAAAATAAAGTAGGAATGATAATAAAGCCTGCCTCATTACACCACTGAGATGATAAATTGAAACTGGTTATGAAAACTGGGGTTTGCGGCTCGGCGTCTGTGGCTCAAGTGGCTAAGGCGCCAGCCACATACACCTAAAGTGGCAGGTTTGATTCCAGCCTGGGCCCGCCCAACAACAATGATGGCTGCAACCAAAAAATGGCTGGGCCTTGTGGTGGGCACCTGTGGTCCCAGCTACTTGGGAGACTGAGGCAGGAGACTCTCTTGAGCCCAGGAGTTGGACGTTGCTGTAAGCTGTGATGCCACAGCACTCTACCCAGGGGAATAGCTTGAGGCTCTGTCTCAAAAAAGAAAAGAAAACTGAGGTTTGCCAAGTACCCATCAACTCATGAATGGATTAATAAACCGTGGTATAAGTATACCATGAAACACTACTCATCCATAAAAAAGAGTGAGAGTTTGTATCTTTTGTATTAACCTGGATGGAGTTGAAGAACATTCTCTTTAGTAAAGTATCACAAGAATGGAAAAGCAAGTATCCAATGTATTCAATACTAATATGAAGCCAGTAGACCAACTAATACAGGCATACATAAGAGAAAAACTGAATTCAACTTAAGGAGGGGGGAGGGGAGAGGAAGAAGAAAGGAAGGCAAGGAGGGAGAGGGATTGGTGTGCTCCCACCTAATGGGCACAATGTAAGGGTATATGGCACACCTCCTGGGTGCGGGACACAACTATAAGGACTCTTCCTAACAAATTTTCTTTTGTTAAGAGAATGTTAACTCTTTCCTAACAAACATTGTAACCTAATCGTTTATACCCTCATATTAATCTGAAATTTTTAAAAAATTAATAAAAGAGAAAACTGGGGTTAACAAACTGGCTGTAAAGATATTCAACATTTTTGTCACTCATTTGGTCCTGAGGGCTAAAAGAGATAATGTATCTCTTTTTAAAATGAGTAGTCCGTTTACTGGGCCAATATTTATTGAGCACTTACTTGGTATTATTACTGCAGGGGATGCAACGAATGGATAAAACAGACCCAGCTCCTGGATGACAATCCAAAACACAGAAAATTTTCAATGACATGAACCAGTAGGTTTTTCTAGTGATAAAATACTATTTCTTCCCCACCATCCCTAAGTCCAATATCTATGGGCTTGGCTGCCTCTCCTGCAGAATCTTGGAACCCACCAAAATGTTTCCTAATTATTTCTCCTTCAAAAACTCAGAATACATCACTAAATCAGGGCATACACTCAAATCATTTTGTCATCTATCTTCAAGAGGGACACACTCATTTTGTTCCCTTCTTCTCTAACTTCCACTTGGGCACATGTGAAGCCTGCAAAGCCACTCAGTGAACCCTATCCCCAGACATTACCTAGCCTGATGAAGTTAATTGTACCCCTTGTGCCTTGGCCTGTCCCCCAGCATGACACCTCTTACTAGTTCTAGTTACATAACAAAAGCCCCCTTGTCTTTATGAGTGAATAGCAAGAGATAAGATGACTGTGTGTTTGTGGGGAGTGGAGAGGAGGGTTGTCTACATTAGCAACAGCATAGTCAAAATGCTTTATACACAAATACCCTTAATATTGCTTCAACCCCATGAGATTGGCAAATTGTGAAGAAAAAAGACTAAGTCTTGGGGCAGCACCTGTGGCTCAAAGGAGTAGGGCACCGGACCCATATGCCAGAGGTAGTGGGTTCAAACCCAGCCCTGGCCTGCAAAAAAAAAAGACTAAGTCTTGGTTATGATTTGCTCAGCCTCACAGAGGCAGCACCTGATGTAACAGAAACTGGAACTCAATGTTTTTGATCCCAAGTCCAGTGGTATTTCTACTACTAATTTTGTGGCTCAATACTCCTGTTCATCCTGGACATTTCCATGCCAGTCTATGGGAAGAAGGTAATAGGAGCCTGCCTGGTGAAGTTGGACATTTGGTCTAGTGTCAAACGTTTACTGTGGGGTAGAATCTGTATAGATATATAGAGAGATAATCAGAAACAGTTCTGGGAAGAGAATATCCAAAGAGGTTTCTTTTAAAATGTGCATTTGAAGAAGTTGAGAAGTGGGGATGGAGAGGGGTAGGGATGCAGTACTGGTGTTGTTTGTAGTTTTTACCAAGATCTTGTACTACTCTGATAATTTTTAAAAGTAGACGTTCAGGAAAGAACGTGTGGTATTATGTGTGGTAAATATTTTTATGTGTGGTTATAAGGATGTATTCATCCCATAAAGTGGAAGATAAATTTGTTTTCCTGTGAACTAATGATAAACAAAGAAAACTAAAAACCTTAGGTCCAGTAAGTGGATGTTATGATGAGAATTCATACTCCTTACAGGGGAGCCATATTGACTCATGCAGGCATAGGGGGCTGTTTTCTCTCATGATCTAACCGAGCTAACACAGCAGCCAGAATTATCCTTTTAAAACATAAATCAGATCATGTCATTTGCCTGATTTGAAGCCCTTTGGTGACTTCACAGTATATCCAGAGCACATCTAAACCTCTTTCCTCTGGTCTTTGAGGATTTCCATGACCTTGATCTGGCATACGCCACTAACCTCATGTTATGTGTTCAATTATATTCTCCAAAAATTGAAGTCCTTAGTATCTCAAAATGTCATCTTATTTGGAGACAGGGTTATTGCAAATATAATTCAGTTAAAAGGAGTTAATCCGAAGTAGAGTGGGCCCTTAAATCAGCGTAACTATTGTTCTTATAAGAAAGGGAACCTTGGACTCAGGCACATACACAGGGAGAAACTCATGACAAGATGAAGGCAGAGATGGGGTAATGCTTTTATAAGTCAAAGACTGCCAGCAAACCACCAGAAGCCATATGAAAGGCATGGAATAGATTGCCCCCACAGTCCCCAGAAGCAACCAACCCTGTTGACACATTGATCTTGAAATTCCAGCCTCCAGCCCCCACCCAGTGTGTGGTACTTGGTTGTGGTAGCCTGAGCAGACTAAGACACTGCATCTCTTACCACTCACCCCCTTTTCTCACTTGTTTCCAGCATATGTTCTTATTTTTTCAGTTACACACACATTTTCCAAGTTTATTCCTCCCTCAGGATCTTTGCATTAGGCATTTCATTTTTCTCAAATGTACCTCCCTTCCTTCACGTGACTGGCTCCTTCTTGTCAATACGTTTAAATGTACTCTGTCTCTCTCACCTTCTCTTCGTCATGAGAGGGACCTATTTTCAACTCTCTTTGGAAGTTCTCTAAACTTTTCCCTTGTGCTTCCTAAATAAAATTTCTCTGTTACCCTAAGACTTGTGCAGGTTGCTGTTTTTTTTTTTTTTTTTGAGACAGAGTCTCAAGCTGTTGCTGGGTATGCTGTGGTGTCATAACTCACAGCAACATCCAACTCGGGCTCAATCAATCCTCTTGCCTCAGTTTTTCTAATTTTAGTAGATATGGGGTCTTGCTTATGCTCAGGCTGGTCTGGAATTTGTGAGCTCAAGAAATCCACCCACCTCAGCCTCCCAGAGTGCTAGGATTACAGGCGTGAGCCACCGTGCCTGACCATGCACATTGCTTTTGCTCTCTATTCATGCTTCTTGTGCTTCTCTGGTTTTATTTTCAGTTTCCATTCAATTTTACTTTCAATTACTGCTGTGCCTTGGTTGAACTTTCTAGTTCAGCTGAGTAATAAAACCAGGTCAACTGGGTTTGGGGAACTGGGACCTCCAACTCCTAACATCTTTTCTGGTGCTGCAAAACCTGGGAAGAAAAACCTCAACCTTTTTCCTGGTGCAGAAGCCCTAGTAAAAAGACCCCTAGATGACCCCTACATTCCCCACATTCCACATCAGATCCTAGTTTGTGCTTTCCAGACTCCAGAAGTTCCACATTAAGTTGATGGTGATACAGGGATTCTAGCAAATACCAATGGAACCTGTTGACCCCAAACTTCTTACCCCCTGCAACCCCTTCAGAGTATGGAACCTGAAGAGGGTCTCTGATAGGTAGGTCAACACCCCTTTTTGACATTAGGAAGTAGATAAGAGCAGTCCATGTCCATTTTTCCTGTCAAGATTTTAGGACCCTATCTCCTGGGGAAGGGATGAAAAGGGGCTTCAATAATACAAAAGTGAGGTGATGGTCATGTTAATCAGTTTGAGGTAAACACTCCACATTGTATATCAAATCAGCACATTGTACCCCATAAATGTATACAGTTATGATTTAATATAGATAAATAAATAAATAAGAAAGAAAGAAAAAGGGCTTCAAGGGGTATGGGAAAAGGGGGCCTGGCCTGCTAAGGGCTTCAAAGGGGATGGGACAAGGGAACCTGGCCTGCTAAACAACTTGGGCTCAATCAAAAGTCAGGAGGGCCCATAAGAACGTGAATGTGTGGTAACTTAGGTAACCAATGACCAATAGAAAAGGTCAAAAATGCCTGGAGGCACAGAGAGGCCAATGAAAGACTTGTAACCAATTTCAAAATGAGAGGAAGAGGTGTCTACACTTCTGCATGGCCTTTGCATCTCTATCTCTCTCACCTTCTGTCTGTCAGGAGAGGGACCCACTTCCAGCTCTCTTTGGAAGTTCTCTAAACTTTCCTTTTGTTCTTTCTAATTTTTTTTTTTTTGCAGTTTTTGGCTGGGGCTGGGTTTGAACCCACCACCTCTGGTATATGGGGCCGGTGCCCTACTCCTTTGAGCCATAGGCACTGCCCTCTAATTTTTTTTTTTTTTTGAGACAGGTGTCACCTTGGGCAGAGTGATGTGCCATCGCAGCTCACAGCAACCTCAAACTCTCGGGTTCAAACCATCCTCTTGCCTCAGCCTCCCAAGTAGCTGGGACTACAGGTGCCTGCCACAGCTATTTTTTTCTTTTTGCAGCTGTCATTGTTGCTTTAGCTGGCCCAGGCCAGGTTCGAACCTGCCAGCCTCAGTGTATGTGGCCGGTGCCCTACCCACTGAGCTACAGGCACTGCCCCTTTGTCCTTTCTAAATAAAATTTCTCAGGGGCAGAGCAAGATGGTGGACTAGAAGGTAGGGTAATGAGAGAGAACCTAACCATATCTGGCGGGGGAAACCTACCTGGAGTCATCAGTCAGGGGCACAGTGAGGCGATGGTGGGCATCAGGGGACAGCAGGAGGTCTGGAGCTGTGGAGGACTGATACAGAAGGTAAGTACATTGGAGGGGGGCAGGGACTTGCTCGCAGTGCCTCCACAGAGGTTTCCATAGGGGAGGGAGCCTTTCGGCAGTATTTGAATTTGGGGGGAAGCTGCTCATTGGAACTGCCATGGAAAGCTTGGATGAGTGGGCAGACTCCAACAGTGTACAGCGACGGGGTTTGAATACCAGGTGGAGTGGATTTCCTGTTAGTTTGGCTGCTGGCTGGGCTGCCATTTGTGGGAGGGTCCTGTGGGGAAGACTGTCTGCAGGAGCCTAGAGCAGGGCTGGCTCTGGCGTGCCTGCTGAGCTGGGGCTTCCACTCTTGGGGTGAGCTGAGTGGATCCCGCACCCCCTGGGGAATTCTTGTCAGGGGGGAACTGTGAGACTTGCCTCCTAAGGATTCTGGAGAGCTGTAAGACTCCAACCTAGTGGGGACTGAATGCTGAGGAAAACAACCAGGCGACTATGTCAGGACGAAAGGAACAATTCTCCTCAAACTAGACGGTGTCCTCAAACTTTTTAAACAGGGGACCAGTTCACTGCCCCTCGGACCGTTGGAGGCCTGGACTGTGGGCCCCGGGACGAGTCGGCTGCTAAGCAGGACAGGCAGCGGCGGCAAAAACACCAGGCGGGCTGGATAAATCCTAGGCGGGCTGCATGTGGCCCACCGGCCATAGTTCGCGGACGCCTGAACTAGAGTGGTTTCCAGCGTGTGTCTCTCCCACTTCTAACACCACAGCGCCACCTGGTGTCCTCCTAATATATTGCAATATACTTTTTTTTCCGGTTGTTTTTGCTCCCTTCTGCAATTATTTTTTATTTTTTTAGGATTTTCTTTTCTTTTCTCTTTTTGGTTGTTGAGGTTGTTGTTGTTTGGGTTATCTGAATTTTGTTTTGTTGCTAGTTTGTTTGCTTGGTTGTATTCTTAATTTCCATTTTCATTTTCTTCAAGAGCAAGGGTACCTGTATTTTTGTTATGGTATTTCAGCCCCATTTATTTTCTCTCTCTATTTTACTTCTATCCTTTCTTCTCTCTTTTATCAGACTTTTATACTTTTCTCATCTTTCTCACATAAATTTCTCATACTACAGCTAAGATATCCCTCCTTTTTTACTTTTCTGCTTTTTTTTTTTTTTTTGCCCGGGCTGGGTTTGAACACACCACCTCTGGCATATGGGGCTGGTGCCCTACCCTTTTGAGCCACAGGCACCACCCCATTTTTACTTTTTTATTTTTCTTTCTTCTTTATCTGCTGTAACTATTTTTAATTTTCCTTATCTATCTTACTTTTTTCCCTCTTTTCTCAGTGCTGGGGGACATGGCACTGGTCTGCCTGGGAGGTCACAGCAGTGATCTGGCTCAAGGAGACCATGATCTAGGGAGTCCTTCTACCTTTGACCTTTGGAAAAAACAGTATTGGCAAGTCCACACTGCTGAATTTTTCTTTTTTATTATTATTCTTTCTTTCCTTTTTTTTTTCTTTTCTTTCTGTTCCTTGTCAGAGGTAGGGTCTTCCTTTGCTCAGGCTGGTAAAGAGATCCTGATTTAGAGAGACCCACCCAGCTGAGCCCCCCATATTCTTGAGTTGCAGGTGTGGCCATAGCACCCTGTCAAACAACATCATTTCTCCTGTCACTCTTATTTTCTTTTGTCCTCCTCTCCTGTTCTTCAATCCTTTTTTTCTCCCCCTTCTTCTTTTTAAGTTTTTTTTTTTTTGCAGCTTTTGGCCCGGGCCAGGTTTGAACCCACCACTTCCAGTATATGGGGCCAGCACCCTACTCCTTGAGCCACAGGTGCCACCCCCCTTTTTTTTCCTTTTCTTCTTTCTTTCTTTTCCTCTTTTAGGTTATATTACAAGTCCATAGTGATCAAAACAGTATGGTTTTGGCACAAAAATAGAGACATTGACATTTGGAACCAAAAAGAAAATCATGAGATGAAACTAACATCTTTTTTTTAAAATTTCTTATAGCATAACTATGTACATTAATGCAATCATGGGGTACAGTGTGCTGTTTTCATATACATTTTGAAATACTCTTGTCAAACTGGTTAACATAACCTTCATGTCATTCTCTTAGTCATTAAGACATCCATACTCTGCTTTTAGAAAGATTCACTTATACCCTTGTAAGATAAACCATATAGGTGACCCCACCAATCACCCTCCCTCCCCCATCCACCCCCTCACTTCCCCTCTCCCACCCCCTTCCCATATTCTAAGGCTATAATTAGGTTATGACATTCCTATAAAAGCTATGAATTAGTTTCAAAATAGGGCTGTGTACATTGGATACTTTTTCTTCCATTCTTGAGATACTTTACTGAGAAGAACATTTTGTAATTCCATCCATATAAACATGAAGGAGGTAAAGTCTCCATCCTTCTTCAGCTGCATAATATTCCATGGTGTACATATACCACAATTTATTGATCCATTTGTGGGTCGATGGGCATTTGGGCTTCTTCCATGACCTAGCAATAATGGAACCCTACAATTAATATCTATTTTCAGAAGCTATTTTGGCATGTCACTTGTAATTTAATGTAAATTTAAGCCATTGTGGCAACTTTCCCATGATTTTCAACCAGATTACTAAATGAAGAAGGAATGGCTAAGACTCTAATTAAGGGAACTTTAGCCATAACTAGGTGGACTTGAAGTAGTTAAAAAAGGCTCTAAGTAAGATATCCAGAGGGGACATAGTTCATGTGCAATAGGCCTGGAATTTGTGTCTACCCTGTACATTCATTTATTCACACACTGACTAGCAGTTTAAAAATTGATATGCAGACTGATATAGAGCAAATTATATCATATCCCTTGGGGATGATGTGACCAAGACTGGTCCAAGAAAAAGTTCTGTTTTGGAAACACTGAATGCCTCAAACAGTGTCTTATCAGTTTGAACTGCACCGGAAATATTCTATCTGCATTTTTATATTTCAGTAAATATGATTCTCTCTTTTTTTTATTAGGATATTATTAGAGTTGGGATTTTTGTGTTATTCATACTTGCTCTATCTAGTCAATGTGAGTTTGATGTTTATTTCATCATTAGTGAATTCATGATGCAGATTTTGGTTAAAAAAAGAAGAAGAAGGAGAAGAAGCTATGACTCCCGGGGGCACTTTCAGGTCTGGATTCTGTGGGTGGAGAGGACTGAAAATTTCAATTGGGACTTTCAAATATGGAATGGTTGGCGTATTGTATCTCATGCTAGAATAAGGACTCAAAAAGGAAGATAAAATTACTAAATGAGCTCCATTAGGACACATTAAAATACACTGGCATCCTAAATTAATGCCTGCACTGCTTATTCTGGGATATAGAGTGCTAATTTAATAGATGAGAAATAAGCTCAGAAAGGATCAGAATTATACTTAAATGTGGCGAGGGACAGAGCTATTGAAAATTATGAGAAAGGACTATATACAAAAATGTATTCTTCTGAGCCAAGTTACATTGCACACCAACTATCACTCGTCAGTGTGTTATGAAGTCACCAAGGTTACACACAGAGCAGGAAGCCCAGATCTGCTCTGTCCTGACAAGGTTACTCTGGTGTCAGGGGTTGACTAATCCCTGTCCCCCGCTGAGTGTGTGTCCACTTGGAACCTCAGAATATGAACTTATTTGGAAATAGGGCTTTTTAAAAGAATCTTAAAATGATGCCATAAGGATCTTTGAGTGGGTTCTAAAGCTAATAATAGGTCCTTTTATCCAAAGAGGAGAACAGATAGAAATAGGAAAGGCGGCCATGTGGCCATGCAGCAGAGACTGGAGGTCTGTTGCCACAGCAGCGAAAGCCGGGATCTACCAGAAGCTCAAAGAGGCAAGAAAGGATTCTGCTCTGGAGCTTGTGGACAGAGCACAGCTGCCAACACCTTCACTTTGGACTTGTGCCCTCCAGAAGTTGAGAGGACACATTTTCGTTATTCTGAGCTATCTAGATTATAGTACTTTGGGTATAGCAGCCCCAGCAAACTAATACAACTGTTGTCATCATTGGACTCTCACTCACCTGGTCTTCAGCACAAAACCACACTGCATAGAACAGCACCTGGGAGAGATGGTTGGCGCAGGCAGGGATTTTCCAATCACTATATCATAGAAGAGAAAAAACATCGGAATATAACAGCGGAGACCTTGTCAGCCTCACCTTTGACGTTTTGAACTTAAGCAGTTGTTCTTCTGGCCCAGATACCACAGCCAGTTTCCCAGTGGGACCTTTGGGAAGGGCTTCCCCTTGGGCCGCACCGTTGTCACTTTCTGCCTGGACACGCTATTGATTGTTCCTGAGGCTCAAAATGAAATGCCAGTAACTAGGTGTCCACACATGTGTGGCCCAGAAGTACATGTGAATTAATACGCCGCGGGGCCAACCTTCCCCAACAAGGGGAAGAACGTCAGATAAATCCTTCTGACTTCCTCCCACCAGGCAGGCTCCAAAGTCATGTGTTTCCACAGCCTTTCTGCAGAGGACGCTACACACTTTAGCAGTCAATCACCTGAGCCTGAAGTCAAGCCCCGATCAGTGGTCAAGCACACCTTAGTGGTCCTGATTTCCCCCTCTCTGCCTCAGCCTCACTTTTTCTTTTCTTCCCTGGTTGTTCACTTTATTGCCGTACAGTGAAGTAGCGATACATGAACCCTTGCCGCAGGCCTTGCTGTGTTAGAACCCCAGTGAAGACAGCACTACGAGCGCTGACTGGCCTGAATCTCAGCAAATGTGTTAATCAAAATGCCTTCAGTTACAAGTAGGGAAAAAGCTCCACGGAAAATATCTTATGAAATATATGACCTATGCAATAAGAGAGCTGGCTGCAGCTGCTCCAGGTATGAAAATATAGCTGGTTCTAGTTGCCCCTGTCTGCCAGCTTTTTTTTTTTTAATTTACAAATACCAGTAGTCCCACAATCACCTTCATCCATCTTACCATTCCCATCAGAAAAGAAATTTCTTGCCAGGCACAGTGGTTTACACCTCTAATCCCAGAACTTGGGAGGCTGAGGCAGAGGGATTGCCTAAGAAAACAGGTTCAAGACCAGCCAGAGCCAAAGCCAGAGCAAAACCCCATCTTTAAAAGTAGCTGGGTTGCGGTGGGCGCCTGTAGTTCCAGCTACTTGGGAGACTCAGGCAAGAGGATCACGTAAGCCTAAGAGTTCGAGGTTGCTGTGAGCTGTGATATCACAGCACAGTGAGACTCTGTCTTCAAAAAAAAGGAACTTTCTCTCTTGTAAAGTCAGATATTCACCCAGGGAGCTATGTGTACTCACCCCTGGAGCATGCACTCCTGCTACAGGAGAAGAACGTGATAAGGGTGATTGCATGGAGATGGGGAGGTTAACCTCACAGTTGTCATTCTCTCAAGGAATGCATGACATGGAATGTCCCTTAAAATAATTACGGGTCCAGAGACAGCAAAAGCTACAGATTACATGGCAACAATCACCTACACGATTATAGGGTTCAGATTGTACGAGCAAACCATGAGAGCCACGTGCAGATTCCAGCTGAATGTAATCAACTATTTCCCAGATGAAGCATTTTTTTTTTTTTCTAAACGCCATTCTTTTCTTGCTTTTATTCTGCAGTGCCTCCTAAAATCTTACCAGTCCTAGCATGGTCTCTGGACCAGCAACACGGGTATTCTCTGGGTGCTTGCTAGAAATGTAGAGTCTCGGGCCTCCTGTCAGACCCCCTGCATCAGAATAACAAGATCCACGGCTAATTTGTATGCACACTGAATTTGAAAAGCACTTTTCCAAATGTCCTGTACGAAGACAAGCTGAACCTCTGAAATAAATTCTGAGAAGGCATCCATTGGGCCTGAGAAGGTTTAAGAGGGAAACAGTAATTTTGTCACTGGGATAAGATGCCGACATATTTTTTAATTAATCCTAAACTGGTCATCAAATAAGGTTATTCATTTCTTAGAAGAACAGACAGAATTTCCCCAAAGGGAATTTATTTATACAACTAACAAGATTATGGACTCCACACCTATACTCTTTCATAGAGATTATACCAAGGTGTGATTTTTTTTTAAAGGAACAAAGTGTATAAATAGATCTTGCAATGTAAACTGCATCATTTAATGGGTTAGCTAGTGGGTACTTAAATGTAAATATTACCCAAAATTCCAACTAGCCGAAATATTTATTTAGAATGTTGGACACAATATTTCCATATAATGTGGAAGTTATAAGCAGGTGTGGTAAAGCAGCCCCGCGAAGTTCAGTGACGCACTGTTTGCGGAAGTATTATTCTTACCAAAGAGTGCTCATGGCAACAGCATCAAAGTCCAGAGGAGAATCACTAAGACCTTCTCTTTTACACCGTAGGATACTGTGCAGAGACAGGATGGGTTATATAGTTAGAGAACAGAAAACACTGGAACAAGTGTTTTCTTACTGGACAAAGAGGTTGCAGCCACCTCTCATTGTCAGCCAATATGCAGAGACAGGGATAGGCCCACTGAACTTTGTGAGAAGGCCGGGATTCTGGAGAACAGTGAGAGCAGCTTCTCCAAGACTGTTCTGTTCTTTCATTTCCGAAATTGCAGTTTTATACGTATAAGTTCAAAGAAAAGACCACATCAACCCCTATTCCAAATAATAATAAGCGTAACTCAGTGACCTATTGCAACATTCCAGTTCAAAAGTTAATCTCCTGAATCAATCCACCTAAACTACTCAAGACAGGCACCTTTAGGGTGGGAGATAAATTTATAAAACAGTAAGAATGGGAGACGGGGCACGGGGTGAAGGTCAGGCAGGACCTAATCTGGCCACACCAGCTGTGTCCAGTCTGCCTCAGCCTGACAGACTCCTTATTTTCACCACATGTGCTCTCAAAGGCAGGAGGATCTCTTGAGCTCAAAAGTTCAAGACCAGCCTGAGCAAGAGCAAGACCTAGGGTCTATTAAAAATAGAAAAATTAGCTGGGCCTTTAGGCAGCTGTCCTCCCAGCTACTCCTACTCAGGAGGCTGAGGCAGG
>CAUYQV010047143.1:0-11503 GCA_963574575.1 Galagoides demidoff
CAGGGGGAAGATGTAGTTCAGGAAATCTCTGGATAGAGATCACAGACTGTCTTAGCTGAAGATGACATGAATCCAAGCAGACACGAGATTGGGATTATTCGATTAATCAGAACATTTAAAAACTGCTTCTGGCTGGGCACAGTGGGGTTCATGTCTGCAATCCCAGCACCCTGGGAGGCCGAGGCAGCTGGATCCTTTGAGCTCACAAGTTCAAGACCAGCCTGAGAGAGTGCAAAATTCCATCTCTTTAAAAAAACAGAAAAAAAATAGCCAGTGTTGTGGCAGGCGCCTATAGTCCCAGCTACTTGGCAATCTAAGGCAAGAGGATTGCTTGAGGCAAAGAGTTTAAGGTTGCTGTGAGCTATGATGCCACATTACTCTACTGGGGGCAAGAAAGTGAGACTGTCTCAAAAAAAAAAAAACCAAAAAACTGTGCTTCTGTTCAGAAAGAAGACAACTGTATTTTTGAGGCAAGAGTCTGCCAACCTCTTAATTTCTGGAAAATCAATAAATTTTTCTTTCCTTATCTTCAAAAAAAAAAAATAATAAAGATACAAACACCCTGGCTCAAAGGAGTAGGGTGCTGGCCTCATATACTGGAGGTTGTGAGTTCAAACCCAGCCCTGACCAAAAAAAAAAAAAAAAACTGCAAATAAAAAAAAAGATACAAACACCCAAGATGACCTACATGTTGAAATTACCTGACACATATTTAAAGTAGAGAATTATTTTAAAGCAAATATTAGAAATGTTTTGATCAGGTGGCACCTGTGGCTCAGTAAGCAAGGCACAGGCCCCATATACCGAGGGTGGCAAGTTCAAACCCAGCCCCAGCCAAACTGCAACCAAAAAATAGCCAGGCGTTGTGGTGGGCACCTGTAGTCCCAGCTACTTGGAAGCCCAGGAGTTGGAGGTTGCTGTGAGCTGTGATGCCATAGAACTCTACCTGTGAAACTCTGTCTCCACAAAAAAAAAAAAAAAAAAAAAAAAAAAATGGTCAAACACAGAGGCTCATGTCTGTGATCCCAGCAATCCGGGGGGCTAAGACAAGAGGATTGCTTGACACCCGGAGTTCAAGATCAAAACACTATCTCTACAAAAAATACAAAAATAAATGCATCAAGAACCAATCATAACCTGCAAATATCTTCTCTCATTCTTAGGGCTGTCTGCTTGCTTTACTTACTATGTTCTTGGCTGTGCAGAAGCTTTTTAGTTTGATCAGGTCCCAGTAGTGTATTTTTGATGCTGCTTCAATTGCCTGGGGGAGGGGGGATCCTCCTCATAAAATATTTGCTCAAGCCAATTTCTTCAAGAGTTTTCCCTGCACTTTCTTCTAGTGTTTTTATAGTTTCATGTCTTAAGTTTAAATCTTTAATCCAGTGAGAGTCTATCTTAGTTAATGGTGAAAGGTATGGGTCCAGGTTCAGTCTCCTATAGGTCGCCAGCCAGTTCACCCAGCACCATTTGTTAAGTAGGGAATCTTTTCCCTCACTGAATGGGAGAAGATATTTGTAAGTTATGTCTCCAACAAAGGTTTAATAACCAGAATCCACAGAGAACTCAAATGTATTAGCAAGAAAAGAACAACTGACCCCATCTCAGCATGGGCAAGGGACTTAAAGAGAAACTTCTCTGAAGAAGACAGGCACACGGCCTACAGACACATGAAAAAATGCTTAATCTGATGATTAATGCTCCTTAATCATCAGAGAAATGCAAATCAAAACTACTCTGAGATATCATCTAACTACAGTAAGATTAGCCCACATCACAAAATCCCAAAACCAGAGATGTTGGCGTGGATGTGGAGAAAAGGGAACACTTCTAGACTGCTGGTAGGAATGCAAACTAATACTTTCCTTTGGAAAGATGTTTGGAGAACACTTAGAGAACTAAAAATAGACCTGCCATTCGATCTTACAATTCCTCTACTAGGTATAGATCCAGAAGACCAAAAATCACATTATAACAAAGATATTTATACCAGAATGTTTATTGCAGCCCAGTTCATAATTGCTAAGTCATGGAAGAAGCCCAAGTGCCCATCGACCCATGAATGGATCAATAAATTGTGGTATATGTATACAATGCAGCCTTAAAGAAAGATGGACACTTTAACTCTTTCATGTTTACATGGATGGAGCTGGAACATAGTCTTCTTAGCAAAGTATCTCAAGAATGGGAGAAAAAGTATCCAATGTAGGGCGGCACCTGTGGCTCAAAGGAGTAGAGTGCTGGCCCCATATACCGGAGGTGGCAGGTTCAAACCTGGCCCCGGCCAAAAACAGAAAAAAAAAAAAAGTATCCAATGTACTCAGTCCTACTGTGAAACTAATTTATAGCTTTCATATGAAAGCTATAACCTAATTATAGCCCAAGAATATATAGAAAGGGGAAAGGGAGGGGAGGGGAGGGGGGAGGGTAATTGATGGACCACACCTACAGTGCATCTTACAAGGGTACATATGAAACTTACTGAATGTAGAATATAAATGTCTTAACACAACAATTAAGAAAATTCCATGAAGGGTATGTTAACTAGTTTGATGAAAATATTTCAAATTGTATATAAAACCAGCACATTGTACCCCATGACTGCATTAATGTGCACAGTGATGATTTAATTAAATAAATAAAATTTAAAAATAAATAAATCAATAAAATATATTTTTTAAAAAGGACCAATCATAAACTCTGTTGAAACAAATGGAAAAAAAACTCTGAGTGAAAAAAATAGAAGATACAAAGAAGAACCAATAGAAATTTTAGAACTTAAAAATACAATAGTCAAAATTGAAAACTCAATAGATTGGTTTATAAGCAAAATATAAAAGATAGAGGAAAGATTCAGTGAACTTAAAGATAAAAGGAGATCAAATCACAATAACAGATGCTGTAGAGAAAAAAAATAGAAGAGAAATTATCCAATCTAAACAATAGAGAGAAAAAAAATATATATATATATGTATATCTCTTTTAATTAAGATAGAGTCTAACTTGTCACTCTCAGTAGAGTACTGTAGCATCATGGCTCACAGCAACCTCAAACTCTTGGGCTCAAGCCATTCTCTTGCCTCAGCCTCTCTAAGTAGCTGGGACTACAGGTGCCCTCCACAACACCTGGCTATTTTTTCTTGTTTAGCAGGCCTAGGCCAGATTTGAAGCCACCAGCCCCAGAGTATGTGGCCAGCTCCCTAACCACGGAGCAACAGGCACCCAGCCAAGAGAGAAAATATTTTGAAGAAACTGTATAGAGGTTCAGAGATTCATGGGACTATAACATTCACATCATCAGAGTTTAAGAAGAAGAGAAAGAGGGTAAAGCAGGAAATGTATTCAGAGAAATAATGGCTGAAAATCTTCCAATTTGGCTAAAGATGTAAACTTAAGGATTTAAGAAGCTAAGTGAACCCCTAACAGTATATTTGTACGTATTTTTTAGCCACTTATATATCTTTTTTGGTGAAATAATTCAAATCATTGGTCCATTTTTTAATCATCATTATTGAGTTATAAAAATTTTAATATTCTAGAAACAAGTCTCTAATCTGATATATGATTTGTAAATATTTGCTCCCTTTCTGTTGCTTATCTTCTCACTCTCTTGACGGTGCCTTTTGGAGCACAAAAGTTTTTAATTTTGATGAAATCCAATTATCAATAGTTTATTAGTGTATTTGGTGTCACATGTAAGAAATAATTATCTAAGCCAATATCATGAAGATTTAGGGTTTTTCTAATAGTTTTATGATTTTAGCTCATACATTTATGTCTATGGTCAATTTTGAATTAATTTTTGTGTATGTTATGATGTAAGTGTTCAAATTCATTCTTTCACATATAGAGAATTAATTGTCCCAGTACCATTTGGTTTGGAAGGGGGGGTTATTTTGTTTTTTGTTCTTTTTTTTTTTTTAAGACAGAGTCTCACTATGTTGCCCTTGGTAGAGTACTATAGTGTCACAGCTCACAGCAACCTCAAACTCTTAGGCTTAAGTGTTTGCCTAATCACTCTGAAGTGATTCTCTTGCCTCAGCCTCCAAAGTAGCTGGGACTACAGATGCCCGCCAGAACATCCAACTATTTTTTGGTTGTAGTTGTCATTGTTGTTTAGCAGGTCCAGGTCGGGCTTGAACCCACCAGTCTTGGTGTATGTGGCCGGCGCCCTACTCACTGAGCTACAGGTGCTAAGCCAGTACCATTTGTTGAAAAGACTTCTTTCCCATCTTGAATTGCCTAGGCAGCTTTTTGAAAATTAATTGATCATAAATCAATTCTATTGCATTGATTTATGTGTCTAAATTTATGCCAATAGCATGTCTCGATTACTGTAGCTTTATAGTAACTTTTGAAACTGGAAAGTATAAATCCTCCACTGTCCTTTTTCAAAACTGTTTTGGCTATTCTGGGAAATAGCATTATATTTTAGCATTTTCATATGAATTTCAAAGTCAGCATTATATTCAAAATAGCATTATATTTTAGCACTTTCATATGAATTTCAAAGTCAGCCTACCAGTTTCTGGGAATAAAATAAATCAGGTAGGATTCTGAGAGGTAACTGGTTGAATCCATATATCAATTTGGACAATATTGCCACCTTAACAATATTAAGTCTTCTGACACAGGAAAATGAGACATCTATTTAGATATTATTTAATTTTTTGTTGTTGTTGTTTGGTAGAGGATCTAGCTCTGATGCCTACATTTCCAGTATGGTGGCATCATCATAGCTCACTGCAACCTCAAACTCCTAGGCTCAAGGGATATTCTAACTTCAGCCTCCAGAGTACCTTGAACTACAAGAATGTGCCACCACACCCAGCTACTTTTTCTATTTGGGAGGGAGATGGAATCTTGCTATGTTACTCAGGCTATTCTTGAACTCCTGGTCTCAAACAATCCTCCTGCCTTAGCCTCCCAAAGTGCTATGATTACAGGCCTGAGCCACCACACCTCACCTATTTAATTTCTTTCAGCAATGTCTTGTACGTTTCAGTGAATGAGTCTTGCTATCTTTTGTTAAATTTATTTCAGAGAAATGTATCCTTTATAATAATATTAGAATAGAATTGTTTTCCTAATTTCATTTTTTTATTGTTTAGTTGCTAAGACATAGAAATGCACTTGAATTTTGTGTGTTGATCTTGTATCCTAGGACCTTACTAAACTTGCTCATTAGTTCTAGTAATATTTGGAGATATTTGGTAGGATTTTCCGCATGAAAGATCATATAATCTGCAAATAAATACAGTTTACTTCTTTTTATTTCCTTTTTACTTCTTCCATTCCAATCTGCACTCCTTTCATTTCTTTCTTTGCCTGGCCTAATTACGCTGGGAAGACTCTCAAATATAACATTGAACAGATGTGATGAGACTGAACATCCTTGTACTGTTCCCAAATTTATGGGAAAACATTAAGATTTTTACCATGTAGTATGATGTTAGCTGTAGGTTTTCATTAATGCTCTTTCTTAGGTTGAATAGGCTCCCTTCTATTTATAACTTGTTAAGAGTTTTTATCGGGCTCGTCGCCTGTGGCTCAATCAGCTAAGGCGCCAGTGGCTCAATCAGCTAAGGCGCCAGCCACGTACACCTAAGGTGGCGGGTTCGAATCCCCAGCCTGGGCCCGCCAAACAACAACGATGGCTGCAACCAAAACATGGCCAGGAGTTGTGGCGGGCGCCTGTGGTCCCAGCTACTTGGGAGGCGGAGGCAGGAGACTCGCTTGAGCCCAGGAGTTGGAGGTTGCTATGAGCTGTGATGCCATGGCACTCTACTCAGGGGGATAGCTTGAGGCTTCGTCTCAAAAAAAAAAAAAAAGAGTTTTTATCAATGATGAGCATTGGATTTTATCAAATACTCTTTCTGTTGAGATGACATGTGATTTTTTTTTTTTTTTGGCCTTTATTCTAACACTCTGGTGTGCATGTATTAAGTTACTTGATTTTTGGATGTTAAGTACTAATTAAATCTGTACTTCTTATGAGTCTATTCAGATTTGGGGGGGAGTTTCTCCCTTGACCCAATTTCCACAACTTGTAGTAGTCTAGGAAATTGTCCATTTCATCTAAAATTATCTAATTTGTTGGCACATAGTAATTGATAGTATTTTGATAAGTTCCATCAGTAGCAATGTCCCCTCTTTCATTCCTGATTTTAGTACATAATTTATGTCTTTTTCTTGGTCACTCTAACTAAGGGTTTATTAATTTTGTTAATCTTTTCAAAGAGTTGATTTTTTCTTTTATTAATTTTGTCTATTGTCTTCTTATTTTCTGCTTTATTTTTTTCCAATTCAATGTTTGTTCTTTTCTTTTTTTGCTTGCTTTTAGTTTAATTTGTTCTATTCCCAAATTCTTAGGGTGGAAGTTTAGATTATCAGTTTGTGATCTTCCTTCTTTTCTTTTTTTTTGAGACAGAGCCTCAAGCTGTCCCCCTGGGTAGAGTGCCATGACATCACAGCTCACAGCAACCTCCAACTCCTGGGCTCAAGCGAGTCTCCTGCCTTCACCTCCCAAGTAGCTGGGACTACAGGCGCCCACCACAACACCCGGCTATTTTTTTTTTTAATTTTTTGGTTGCAGCCATCATAGTTATTTGGCAGGCTGGGACTGGATTCCAACCCGCCAGCTTAGGTGTAGTGGCTGGTGCCTTAGCAGCTTGAGCCACAGGCGCCGAGCCTTCCTTCTTTTCTAATATAAGTATCACCAGCTTTGAATTCTAAGCAGAGCTTAGAGAGCTCTGTTAGAGCTGCATCTCAAAATTCCACTATGTTGTGTTTTCATTTGCATTCAGCTCCAAATATTTTCTTTTTTTTTTTTAAACAATCTCACTATGTCACCCTTGGTAGAGTGCTGTGGCGTCACAGCTCACAGCAACCTCAAACTCTTAGAATTAAGCAATTCTCTTGCCTCAGCCTCCAAAGTAGCTATGACTATAGGCACCTGCCACAACACCTGGCTAATTTTTTTTTTTTGTCACCCTCCGTAGAGTGCCGTTGTGTCACACAGCTCACAGCAACCTCCAGCTCTTGGGCTTAAGCAATTCTCTTGCCTCAGCCTCCCAAGTAGTTGGGACTACAGGCGCCCACCACAATGCCCAGCTTTTTTTTTTTTTTTTTTTAGAGACAGAGTCTCACCCTCAGTGATCACCCTTGGTAGAGTGCTGTGGCATCACAGCTCACAGCAACCTCCAACTCCTGGGCTTAGTCAACTCTCTTGCCTTAGCCTCCCAAGCAGCTGGGACTACAGGCACCCACCACAACACTCAGCTATTTTTTGTTGCAGTTTGGCAAGGGCTGGGTTCAAACCCACCACCCTCAGTATATGGGGCCGGTTCCCTACCCATTGAACTACAGGCGCTGCCCTATTTTTGTTGTTGTTGTTGCTGTTGTTGCAGTTTGGCTGGGGTAGGGTTCAAACCAGCCATCCTCGGTATATGGGGCCGGCACCCTACTCATTGAACCACAGGCGCTACCCCCTGGCTATTTTTCTGTTGTAGTTGTCATTGTTATTTGGCAGACCTAGGCCAGGTTCGAACCTGCCATTCACCTTGATCAATGTGGCCCTAACTGCTGAGCTATGGGCACCAAACCACCTCCAAATATTTTCTAATTATGTTTGTGATTTTTTTTCTTTGATCCATTGTTTAGAAGTATGTTGTTTCTGGGTGGCACCTGGCTAAGTGGGTAGGGTGCTGGCCCCATATACCGAGGGTGGCAGGTTCAAACCCAGCCCCAGCCAAACTGCAACAAAAAAATAGCCCAGCATTATGGCAGGTACCTGTAGTCCCAGCTACTCAGGAGGCTAAGGCAAGAGAATCGCCTAAGCCCAGGAGTTGGAGGTAGCTGTGAGCTGCGTGATGCCACGGCACTCTACTGAGGGTGATAAAGTGAGACTCTGTCTCTACAAAAAAGGATGTTGTTTCCTTTTCACACACTTGCAATTTTCTCAAATTTCCTTTTCTTGATTTTTAATTTAATTCTATTGTGTTCAGAGAGCATACTTTCTATGATTTCAGTCCTTATAAAGTTATTGAGACCTGTTTTACATCCTGTCATCTGGTCTATGGAGTACCTTCCATATGCACTTGAGAAAAGTGTTACATTTTGCAAGTATTTAGTAGAATGTTTTATAGACCTCAGTTAGGTTTAGATAGTTGCTAGTGTTCTCAAGTCTTCTGCTGGAAGACAGTTTTTACCTATCAGCCCTCTTTGTGAACTGAAGGTCACTGCCACCCCAAGGCCACACTCTTTCCAGGGGCAACCCACCTTCTAGAACTAGTGAATGTTGGGGTGCAACAGCCTGACTCTCTTACCCTGATTCAAAACAGCTCTGAAGAGTGACCTCAGTTCCATATTAAGTCTCAAAGTTTGCTTCCTGGAGACTCAATCTGTGTACCCCTATTTAGTCAAACTATGACAACCTAGTTTTAAAATATGGCCAATCAGGCCACTTCTCAGCATGCCCCCATCATTCCTCATTGGCCACCACATAGAGACTGGCCTGGTGGTGAGTTTGGGGAAAGGTTGGAAGCCAGAGGGCCAGGCAGATTGTCATGCAGTATTCCTAGTAAAAGATGGTGGGATTTCAGGGTCTGATTTGGAGTTGAATTTGAAACCACAATTCCTTTCTCCTGTGAACCTCACTCTAAAAATGGTTCAGGCAGTGATAAGAGCAAGTACAAAGAAAGGCCCTATGGTCTGGCTGTTCCTGTTTAAAGAAGTGAGAAGGCGAGTGGGTCTGGAGGGTGGGAGGAGTGATCAGAGATGGGGGGGGGAGGCAGATACGTAGGGCCTTGCAGGGTCTGCAAGGAAGTTACTGTTAAACTCTGAGTGAGTGGAGAAGCGACAGGAACATTTTGCCAGAGGAGTGGCTCAGTTGAAGCCTATTTTAACAGACTCACTCTGGAGGCTGTGTAGAGAAATCACTGAGGACAGCAAGGACAGCAGCAGGGAGAAATGTTAGGAGATGCAGGAGATGACATTGGGTTGGATGAGGGTATTAGCAGTGGGGATAAGAAATGGTCAGATACTCTGTGTGTGTGTGTGTGTGTGTGTGTGTGTTTTCTGCAGGTAGAGCCAATAGGATTTAAGACAGATTAAATGTAGAGTATGAAAGGAGTCTGCAACATCTTCAAGGATTTGGACCTGAGTAACTGAAAGAAGATAATTGCAAAATGCTATCAGGGAAAGGCAGAAGGTTTGGAGGGAAAATCGGGTCAGTTCTAGACGTGCTGAGTTTGAGGTACTCGTCAGACCTTGGGAGCATAGTCCTGGAGTCTAGGTAGTGGCTACAGACATAAATTTGGGAGTAAGCAGCACAAAGATGGTCTTTGTAGGTGGTATTTGAATGACAGGAGTGAGGAGACTGCATGAGATCACATAGATAAAAATACAAGAGGTAGGCGGATTGACCATGAACCCTACAGTGGTAAGACTTTGGGGAGATGAGGAGTAACCAAAAGAGAAGCAGAGACAGGGCCTAGAGGAACAGGGAGCTCCAAGTCTCCTGAACTACATACTTACAAATAATTTCCCAGGTGGGTCACTCCTGCTTATTTCTATGGCTACAGTGAGCTCTTATCTTCTTTGTGTTATTATACCAGGCTCAGAGTCAATCCCCCTAAGATGAAAACTCCTCACAACAAAAGTATGAATGGTTGAGAGGTTTATCCTTCTCAAAGAAAAGTCATTTGAACAAAATGAACCTCTATTTGATGGGATATTGTAAGAAAAAGGTCATTTTACATCAGAAGGAACTATCTGTGTGCCTGCCATGCTATCACTCACTAGAATGATGACAGTGCCAGTGCCACCCTCATTAGCATCAACCATTGGGAAGCCACTGGGAAGGAGAAAGATGCTCTTAGAGAAGCACCAACATTCTTTTGGGCTGAAAGCTCATTGAGGCCAGGGAGAATATCTGGGACTCAGGCACAGTTTAAATGCCTGAGCAGGTACGTAGTGTCTGGTCTTGGTCAAGGTAAGGCAAGAAGTGAGCTGAACACCTGCCTGATACTGTCCTTAAACTCAGCTCTGCCGACCCTCCCCACACTCTTGGTTCCGCATCCACCTAACCACTTCTTCTCTGTCTCTGTTGCTATTTCTTCTTTCTCTCAAACTCCAGTCTACTGCCCCCGCCTCCTTTTCCACAAATGGTGTGAGGTCACAACATTGCAGATATGGCGAGTTCAGTTCTTTCCACCAAGGTCTTTGTGGTTCCATGAGAAACCTGGTGTCTCTTCCTATTTTCTTTCACTGTTCACAAACACCAAACTCCCCAACTCAATAACCCAGAAAGCGCAAAAGCAGGAACTTTTCACGTTCGGGTTTCTCTTCCCCGGTCCCTACCCCCAATCGCTGCCTCCTCAACTAAGAAATGTGATGTGAAAATAATAATGAGTAGGGCCATGAGCCAAAACACAGGCAGAAAATTCATACAAGAAGAAACATGAAGGCCCGGCGCGGTGGCTCACACCTGTAATCCTAGCACTCACAGAGGCTGAGATGGGAGAAGCCCATGAGCTCAGATGTTCAAGACCAACCTGAGCAAGAGTGAGACCCTGTCTCTACTAAAAACAGAAAAAAATTAGCCAGGTGTTGTGGCAGGTGCCTGTAGTCCCTGGCTACTCAGGAGGCTAAGACAGGAAGATCACTTGAGCTCAGGAGTTTGAGATTGCTGTAAGCTAAGCTGATGCCACAGCACTCTAACCCAGGGTGACAGGGTAAGACTCTGTCTAAAAAAAAAAAAGATTCTTAGTAAAGTATTAGAAGAATGGAGAAGCGAGAATCCAAGGTACTCAATTCTAATATGAAGCCAGGAGACGATCTAATTATACACCCACATAAGACAAAAAACTCAAATCAATTCAAAGTGGGGGTAGGGGAACAAGGAAGGGGGAAAGGGGAGGAGGGAGGAGGAAGGGTGTGCTCCCACTTACTGGGCATAATGTTAGAGTATATGGCACACTTCTTGGGGCCAGGACACAATTTTAAGAAGGATTTAACCTAACAAATGCAAACATCGTAACCTAATTCTTTGTGCCCACAATTAACCTGAAACAGTTTTTAAAAAGAGGACTGATAGGGGCACAGAGGGGGTAACTTGGCAGCGCTGCCTGGCCTCCACAGTGGTGCTCGCGTTTCCCCCCACATGGGAAAGTAACTAACTTTAGATAGATACTGCAGTGCATCATTTGGGAAAGTCTCTGTGGACATTTTTAAAAAGCATTGAAACAAGACAGAGGGCTCGGCGCCTGTGGCTCAATCAGCTAAGGTGCCAGCCACATACACCCAAGGTGGCGGGTTCGAATCCTCAGCCCAGGCCCGTCAAACAACAATGATGGCCACAACCAAAAAATGGCTGGGCGTTGTGGCGGGCGCCTATGGTCCCAGCTACTTGGGAGGCGGAGGCAGGAGACTCGCTTGAGCCCAGGAGTTGGAGGTTGCTATGAGCTGTGATGCCATGGCACTCTACCCAGGGGGATAGCTTGAG
>CAUYQV010047146.1:0-29115 GCA_963574575.1 Galagoides demidoff
GCGCCCGCCACAACGCCCGGCCATTTTTTGGTTGCAGCCATCATTGTTGTTTGGCGGGCCCAGGCTGGGGATTCGAACCCGCCACCTTAGGTGTACATGGCTGGCGCCTTAGCCGATTGAGCCACAGGCGCCGAGCCAAAACTATGAGATTTTAAGAGCTGTAAGAACCCTCTTCTGTAGATGAATACACCGACACTTATTTAAGTGGCAACAATCAGCTGGAACCCAACCCCTAGGCTCGGAATGTGTTCCCCAAAGTTCATGTGTTGGGACTTGATTCCCAGTGCAGTGGTGTTGGGAGGTGGAGTCTGCTGGGAGGTGTGGGGTTATCAGGTCTTAATGCTGTTATTATCATGGGAGTAGGCCCCTTATAAAAGGAGAGTTTGGACTCCTTGGGCACAAGCCTGCATGAACATCTTCCCTTCACCCTTACTCTGCCCTTTCACCTTCTACCATAGGATGACCACAATACAGCACGAAGTCCCTTGCCAAATGCCAGCTCCTCAATCTTGGACTTCCCAGCCTCCTGAATGGTGAGAAATAAATTCTATTCATTTTTAATTACACCAGTCTCAGGCATTGATATAGCAGCACAAAACAAATACCAAATTATCTAAACCAGTTACCTTCAAACTAGGGTACATGGAGACTTCCCATGGGGCATGTGTGGGCAAGGATAGTTCTGAGGGAATCAATTAATCAAGTCCCAGATTGACCTCCCCCAAAAGGAGTCTTTCCCAAGGTAACATGACATATGGGGGAGGTGTTGAGGTGTCACCTTTCCCACTTACCCCTTCACAATCAGGCTTCTCCTACCCATCACGCAACGGGTGATCTGAAATACTAGCGCAATACTAGAAAATGACAGAAAGACTAGATAATAAATCCTTACACAACTCTAAAGGTTTCCAGTTTTCTGCCTTTCTTTTTTGAGACAGAGTCTCACTTTGTCACCCTTGGTAGAGTGCCGTGATGTCTCAGCTCATAGCAACCTCAAACTCTTGGGCTTAAGTGATTCTCTTGCCTCAGCCTCCCAAGTAGCTGGAACCACAGGTGCCCACCACAACATTTGGCTATTTTTGGAGACAGAGTCTCCCTCTGGCTCAGGCTGGTCTCGAACATGTGAGCTCAGGCAATCCACTGGCCTTGGTCTCCCAGAGTGTTAGGATTATAGGCGTGAGCCACCACACCTGGTCTATTATTTTTACATGTTAAAATTTATGTATATCAGAATTACTTCCTTCATAACCCTGTTTACTTCTCCACCGATAGAAAAAAACAGATATCGAAAATATACAATAGGAGAAGGAATTCTCCAAAAGTCTTAGTGATTATAAACACAAACATGTTTGATGATCACAGTTCAAAATCAGCACTCTTACCTGTCCATTACATCACAAGTTTTCTCTGGACGGCCTTAAGCCAACAAAGGTGAAAGGGCTTATCTTCACTTTCCTTTTTTTTTTTGGCATCACAGCTCACAGCAACCTCAAACACCTCAAACTCTTGGGCTTAAGTGATTCTCTTACCTCAGCCTCCCAAGTAGCTGGGGCTACAGGCACCCGCCACAATGCCCAGTTGTTTTTTTTTTTTTTTACAGTTTTTGGCTGGGGCTGGGTTTGAACCCGCCACCTCCAGCATATGGGGCCAGCGCCCTACTCTTTTGAGCCCTACAGGCGCTGCCCATGCCCGGTTATTTTTTTAGAGATGAGGTCTCCCTCTGGCTCAGACTGGTCTCAAACTCCTGGGCTCAGGCAATCCACCCACCTTAGCCTCCCAGAGTGCTAGGATTACAGGTGTAAACCACTGCACCTGGCCAGGGCTCATCTTCCCTTTCAAGGAAGAAATCCCAGAGACATCAGCAGAACTTTGGACTTCTAGAGGACAAGCCAGGTAATACAGATTGATTGCTGAGATTACAAAATGGCCTTTGTCTCTTGCTAGACAACCATGGGGGGAGAAAAAAAATAGCCAAAATGCCAGACCAGAAAGCACACTCATGAACTAATTAAAAATAAAAGAAGCACAACTCTACAAGACCACACACAAAATTCTAATCCTCTTGCCATGTATGAACTAGGCAAAAAATTCTTAACCCAGACCACGTGGGACAGTCCCAGGACACTCAAGTGTGGGGGTTCACAGAAATACTGACACTATTCCTATAGTTTCACAGGGGGTAACCAACTGAAAATTACTGTTGAAAAACAAGAAAAATAAACAAAATTTTTTTTAAACCCTAGGCTATGAAAAGGCTATCTTTCTTAATAGTGGACTAGCAAAGCAAACTGATCTTTTTCAGAATATCATCCTCTTCCACTGTTTGAAATGCTCAAAGCACACATTCACTACAGAACCATTGCCCCTACATCAGGCTTTTCAGAGGCCTAAAAGCCCAATGCTAGAGGTTTATACTTTTCAGATCATTTATATTAAATTGTCTACTGACAGTACTTTAACAATTGTAAATACTTAGGCTTTCTCTACGTGAATTCTCATATTAGACTTTTACTCTTGCATACGTATGAATGGATGCTGATTAGCATTTTTTGTCAACCTCTCTGACAACTATTACACCTTTCATTTTAAGAAATTCTGTCTTGGCCACTGTGGTGGCTCATGCCTATATTAGCTCCCCCGTTCTGGGAGGTGGAGATAGGAGGATCCCTTGACCTCAAGAGCTCGAGAATAGCCCAAGCAAGAGTAAGACTCTGTTTTCTCCTAAAAATGGAAAAATTATGGTGTTTTGGCAGGCACTTGTAGTCCCAGGTACTCAGGAGGTTGAGGCAGGAGTGTCAGTCACTTGAACCCAAGAGTTTGAGGTTGCTCTGAGCTAGTCTGATGCCATGCACTCCAGCCTGGGCAACAGAGTAAGCCAAACCACTCTTTTAAAAAAAAAGAGGCTTGGCGCCTGTAGGTCAAGTGGCTAAAGCACCAGCCACATACACCAGAGCTGGTGGGTTCGAATCCAGCCCAGGCCTGCCAAACAATGACAACTACAAGCAAAAAATAGCTGGGCCTTGTGGCAGGCACCTAAAGTCCCAGCTACTTGGGAGGCTGAGACAGGAGACTCACTTGAGCCCAGGAGTTAGAGGTTGCTGTGAGCTGTGATGTCACAGCACTCTACCCAGGGGGACAGCTTGAGGCTCTATCTCAAAAAAAAAAAAAGAAAGAAAGAAAAGAAAAAGAAGTCTAGTCTTTTTATTGTCATGTAAATTTGGTAGTTCTTCATAATATTTCATTTTTAAAGTTTTTTGACTTGATATTTTATAAAGGATTGAAGTTTTATATGAGATTGAAAGAAAACTAAAACATTTATTAAAAATTTCCTGTTAAGGCTTGGTGCCCTTAGCTCAGTGAGTAGGGCACAGGCCACATACACCCAGGCTGGCGGGTTCCAGCCTGGCCTAGGCCTGCTAAACAACAATGACAACTGCAACCAAATACAGCCAGGTTTTGTGACAGGTGCCAGTAGTCCCAACTATTTGGGAGGCTGAGGCAAGAAAATTGCCTAAGCCCAAGAGTTTGAGGTTGCTGTGAGCTGTGATGCCAGAGGACTCTACTGAGGGTGACATAAGGAGACTGTCTCAAGAAAAGAAAAAGAATTACCTGTTAGAAAAAATTTGGTAAAGTGGCGCCTGTGGCTCAGTGAGTAGGGCGCTGGCCCCTTATACCTAGGGTGGTGGGTTTGAACCCAGCCCCCGGCCAAACTGCAACAAAAAAATAGCCGGGCATTGTGGCGGGTGCCTGTAGTCCCAGCTACTCTGGAGGCTGAGGCAAGAGAATAGCCTAAGCCCAAGAGCTGGAGGTTGCTGTGAGCTGTGATGCCATAGCACTCTACCGAGGGCAACAAAGTTGAGATTCTGTCTCTAAAAAAAAAGGTTTTAATGTTTCCATTGTTAAGCAACTTTGTTGTCAAAAACTGTGTGTACCTATAAAACTCATAAACAGAAACTTGTAAAAACTTAGAAATTTCTAATGTCTTTTAAATTACTCCCAAGGAGGCTTTTCACCAGGTTTTTAATCTACTAGTTAAAACTTTATAAATGTAGCACCCTGGTCTGCAAAACAACTGATGGACAATGCAGATAAAAATCTCCTAGCTGAGGGCAGCACCTGTGGCTCAGTGAGTAGGGTGCTGGCTCCATATACCAAGGGTGGTGGGTTCAAACCCAGCCCTGGCCAAATTGCAAGAAAAAAAAATAGCCGGGCATTGTGGCGGGTGCCTATAGTCTCAAGCACTCGGGAGGCTGAAGCAAGAGAATCACCTATGCCCAGGAGTTGGAAGTTGCTGTGAGCTGTGACTCCACAGCACTCTACGAAGGGCCATATAGTGAGACTCTGTCTCTAGAAGAAAAAAAAAACTAGCTGAAGGACTTTCCCTAACAAATGCAATCAATGTAACCTGGTTTCTTGAACCTTCAATGAACCCCCAATAATAAAAAATAATAATAAGTAAAAAGAAAAATTTCTAGCTGGTTTTTAACAAAAGCCACTGCAGGGTGGTGCCTATGGCTCAGAGAGTAGGTAGGGTGCCAGCCCCATATACTGAGGGTGACAGGTTCGAACCTGGCCCCAGCCAAACTGCAACAACAACAAAAAAATAGCCAGGCATTGTGGCGGGCGCCTATAGTCCCAGCTACTCAGGAGGCTGAGGCAAAAGAATCAGCTAAGCCCAAGAGCTGGAGGCTGCTGTGAGCTACATTGCCACAGCACTCTACCAAGGGCAACAAAGTGAGACTCTGTCTCTAAAAAGAAAAAAAAAAAGCCACTGCATAATTGGGGGATGGGAATATCATGACTTAGTAAGTACTGCAAATGATGACTTTCTTCTACTTGGATCTTTTTATGGGGTAACTTTTTTCAAATATGACAGTCATCAAATCAAAATTCAAAAGACTAAACTTAGAACAAAATCTTCAGCCTTGTATTATCACCAAAACTAATACCACCAAGGTCATCCAAGAATCACCAAGTATTACACAAGACTTTTAAAAATAAACCATTCTTTAATCACAAATATTTTAGTTAGTAATCAAGAGTTTATTCCATTAAGGAAATCATGCATCTAAAATATTTCATCTTAAAGGGGTACAAGTGAAACTCTCTAAGAGTAGAATCAGAATGTTTTAAAACTATAACTGAGAAAATGACATGAAGGCTGTGTTGATCAGTTTGATGGAAGTATTTCGGATTGCATGCGAAAACCCCACACTGTACCCCAGAAGCGCATTAATGTACATAGTTACCATTCAATAAAATTAAAAAAAAAAATTATGGGATTTTTCTCTACAACTTTTTGATGGAACTTGATTGCGTGGTTCTCAACTGTGAACTTCGTAGCAAACAACAGGCGCACGCTCACTGTCCACACGTGTGGCTTCAGGTTCACCTGGTCTGGTGTCTTCTTGTCCAAGTGCAGACAGTCAAATGGACACCATCACATGTTACATGTGCTCCTGGCGGCTGGGTGAGGCAGCAATTATCAGTAACATTTCAATCTGCTATTGAAACATTGGGCTGTTAACATTATTTACAAGTCAGGTAAGCATTCTTGTTTGATTATTAAGGTACTTCTACACCTCAGCAGTGCCTCACACCTTGCCCATGGGGTTTTACAATTGGCCTCGGCAGCTGTGATGTGGAAGCTCCCAAATCTTCCTTTCTACTTTCCTGTCAAATAATTTTCATAATCAAAGTATATATAGTCCATTATGTAAAAGTAAACATAGTCTATTACTGTTTTTTAATCTCAGCATGGCTTCTATAATGTCTCCAAAGAAAACAGAACCCCCAAAAGAAAAATTACGAATGAAGAAAGATTGTTCAATGAAAAGTGGACAGATGACTATTTTTTTGTCAAGGCGAATAGTAAGGCACTTTATTTAATTTGTAGGGAATTTGTGCAGGTTTTCAAAGACTATAATTCGAAAGGGCATTCTATGCAAAAACATGGTGCCAAATTCGATGGGTGCGAAGGATTGTGTTATAAGGATGATGCAGTAGAACTGAAAAAAAGTCTGCCTTCTTGATGAAAATGTTCTTAAAAAATTACAACTCAGATTCCATTGTAAAAGATAATGATACGGGCTCAGCGCCTGTGGCTCAACTGGCTGAGGCACCAGTCACATATACCTGAGCTGGAGGGTTTGAATCCAGCCTGGGCCTGTCTAACAACAATGACAGCTGCAAACCGCCCCCCCCCCCAAAAAAAAGTAGCCGGGCTTTGTGGCGGGCACCTGTAGTCCCAGCTACTTGGGAGGTGGAGGCAGGAGAATCGCTTGAGCCCAGGAGTTAAAGGTTGCTGTGAGCTGTGATGTCTTGGCACTCTACCCAGGACGACAGCTTGTGGCTCTGTCTAAAAAAAAAAAAAAAAAAAAAAAAGAAAGAAAGAAAGAAAGAAAAGAAAAGAAAAAGTAGTTATCTGGTAGCATATTTAATAGCAAAAGAATCCAAACCATTTACTGATAGTGAGCTTATTAAGCAATGTATAGAAACCATGGCAAATATAATTTACTCTGCACTTGATCTTAGCCAAAAGGCCGAGAAGCGATATATAATTTACTCTGAAATAAAAGGGGATATTTATAAAGTCAGTTTGTCTCACTAGACTATAGCCAGGCAAACTGAAGAAACTGGAAAATCTATCAAAAGAAGTTTGGAGAGCAAAGCTGCTCATTCTAAATTTTATGCTTTGGTGATGGATGATACTAGCATCAATGCTACAAATATGGTTCGACTTTCCATTTTTATTAGCAATATTAATGCCAGATATAATATCATTGAGGAAATGGCTTTAATGCCATTAAAAGACACGACTAAGGATTGGCGCCCCGATAGCTCAGCGGTTGGGGCACCAGCCACATGCACTGGAGCTGGTAAGTTCCAATCCAGCCTTGGCCTGCAAAACAACAATGACAAGTACAACGACAAAAAAAATAGCCAGGCGTTGTGGTGGGCACCTGTAGTCCCAGCTACCTGGGAGGCTGAGGCAAAAGAATTGCTTAAGCCCAAGAGTTTGAGCTTGTTGTGAGCTATGACACCGAGGCACTCTACTGAGGGTGACAAAGTAAGACTCTGTCTCAACAACAACAAAAAAAGATACAACTAAATCAAGTGTTTTATGAAGCATTAAAAAATATGTGAAAATGTTTTCTGTCCACTGTCAGCATATCTGGTATAGTTACTGGTGGTGTCCCAGAGATGGTAGGTAAAAGAGAGGGACTTGCAAAATTAATAAAAGATGATGCAATTGCCACCCCAAACTCACATTTGATGAAGTATCAATGCATAGTACATCAAGAACATTTAAGCTGAAAAGCTTTAAAAATGGATGTCATGCAAATCATCATCAAGATTGTGAATTTCATAAGGGCCATTGACTCATCACCAATTTCAGGAATTCCTTAAAAGTATTAAGGCTGCTATGGATATACCATTTACTTTTTGGAGGTAAGATGGCTAAGTCCAAGCCAAATCTTAAAAAGATTTTGTGATTTCCAGCATTTTATCAAGTCATTCATGGTATCAAAAACCAAATTTATGCCAGAATTGGACAATGAAACCAGCTTACAGGTTTAACCACTCATTTAAATGAGTTAAACATGTGTCTTTAAGGTGAAAAATAATTTATCAGAACAATGTTTCAAACCATAAGAGCATTCCAAATGTAACCAAAATTATGGTAAACTCAAATTAAGGTAAATAGTTTTATGCATTTCGACATGTAGGCTAAAGACAGTCCTGTGAGCAGTGAAAAATAAGCTGCTTTGCTTTTCGATTTGATGCAAGAATTTGAAAACAGATTTCAAGATTTCCAAGAGGGCGGTGCCTGTGGCTCAAAGGAGTAGGGTGCCGACCCCATAGACTGGAGGTGGCGGGTTCAAACCCGGCCTCGGCCAAAAACTGCCAAAAAAAAAGGATTTCCAGGAAAACAATCAGTATTTTGGTGTATTTGCAATTCCATTTCAGTTAACGTAAATGTGTTACCTGCCAATTTTTAAATGGAATGCACAGAACTGCAATCTGACATTCAATTTAAAGAAAAATTTGATCACGTCTCCTTACTGGACTTTTCCAGGTCCAATCTTCCCAGAGACAAATATCCCTCACTTTGCAATCCCACTTAATTCATGTCATTGCTTTTTGGCAGCACCTACATCTGCAAGCAACTATTTTCAAGAATGAAAGATATTAAGAGTAAAACAGGAACCAAAATATCTGATGAGCACCTTGAGAACCCACTGAGAATTGCGGCTACTCCCATTGAGCTAGATACTGATGCATTAGTTTCTCACATACAATACTTAAATAGCTACATTTTCTACGTTAGTGATTGCAAACTTGGAACTGGCTTGATGATTTTAAAGGACTTTCTGAAGGGACCACTGCATAATTAGGGTTAATATGTGAGGACATTTTTGCTCATCTGTGGTGGTGGATATCACAAAAATTACGCATGGACCTTTTTGTTGTTGTTGTTCATAAACTTTCATATATATTAGTATATGTAGTGTGTAGCCCAAGAGAATCCTTCTTTTTCCAATATGGCCCAGAGAAACCAAAAGGTTGGACACTTTTAGGTGATCCATTGTACTGGGCAGTTTCCTTGAGCCACTACTTCTAGGGGCTCACTCTCTTGGTCTCTTTAGTAAGTTTAGCAGGTTCTCAGTCCCTGATGATTGATGCTGGAGAATCATTTCTTTTTCAAAAATCCCACTTAGGCTGGGTACAGTGGTTCATTCCTGTAACCCCAGGACTATTGGAGGCCAAGGTGGGAGGATCACTTGAGGCCAGAATTCAAGATGACTTTGGGCAACAAGATCCTGTTTCTACAAAAAGTAAGAAACTAGCTGGATGTGGCAGCACATACCTATTGTCCCAGCTTACTTGGTAGGCTGAAACAAGAGGATCACCTATGCCAAGGAGTTTGAGGTTGCAGTGAGCTATGATTGTGCCACTGAACTCAAGGTTGGGGAACAGAGCAAGACATTTTCTCTTAAACAAAACAAAACAAAAACCTAAAACTCAAAACCCAGGCTCAGCGCCTGTGGCTCAAGCGGCTAAGGCACCAGCCACATATACCTGAAGGTCCGCCAAACAACAATGATGACTGCAACCAAAAAATAGCCGAGCGTTGTGGCAGGCACTTGTAATCCCAGCTACTTGGGAAGTGGAGGCAGGAGAGTCGCTTGAGCCCAGGAGTTGGAGGTTGCTGTGAGCTGTGATGCCATAGCACTCTACCCAGGGTGACAGCTTGAGGCTCTGTCTCAAAAAACAAACAAACAAACAAACAAAACAAATAAAACTCAAAACCTACTTAAAGCCAAAATCAAATTTTACAACAAATAATGGGGAAAATAAGTTTTATTAGAACTTGATACAAAAAAATTAAGCTAAATCACCACAATTAATTATCTTTTAGGCAATAATGACAATCATATGCTGATTTTAAGAACAAAGGGCGGTGGCTCGGTTGTCGTTTTTGGCAGTAAGGGTTTGCCAAAACACTCCCAGAATGATGGGAAAATGTGATTTTATTTTTCATCAGGGGCAGACTTTTGTTTTTCAGTTCATACTTTCATTTTGTGGCCAGTTGGGTTTGGTTTTTGTTTGCCTTGCTTGCTTTGTTAGATACTCACGGCAGCTTCACCATCAGGAAGAGACTGAGCCCAAACAATACTGATGTAGTAAGTGTTACTCTTGGACCTGGAAGAATGATCTGTTGAGGATATTACAGGTGATCAGTGCGTTAGTCAATCTTCCATGCTGTGACGACTTGTACCTCTCTCTATGCAGCTTTGTACTATTTATCCTTAGATGTCAGGATTCAGGCAGAAGGACCTTTAGGTATCTAAATCTGAGTTTAAAAAAAATACAATTTGCTAATTCTTTTAAGATGGTATTGCATTTCTCAGGAACCTCCTTCTTCAAAGAAATCGACTTGTGTATTTCCCATAATCATAGGATGTTGGCTTTAAAAGTGACTCAGAAATCAAGTGTTGTCAATTTCCTTTTTTTCCAAAGAAGAAACTGAGATCTAGGAAAGCCGAGACTTTTCTGAAGATACTGGAAGCCCATGCTGTGTTCCTTGTGGATTGTTTTAATTAGGTCCTCGAAGCCCCAGAAGACCAAAGTTTCTGTCTGTCACATCCCAAAGGGTACAAAATCTTAAAGGAATTAACTTTCTTTTGTTTTTGTTTTCTTTTAGAATGCTGTGTGTTTAAGGGCTGAAAACAGAGCTGGGAAAGAAATACGTGGCCTGACAGTTTAAGTTTTTGAATTCCTTCTAAGAAAAGGGCCACATACCTTATTACTGAATATCACTATGGTCACCTTCGAAGTACTTGGGGAGTTATGCACCAACGCCAGTGCCTAGTCCACCCTTCAAAGCAATTTTTCTAGGATGAGTGCAAACATAATTGTCATTCCTTATACGATGACATCTCTGATGGCCATTCCAGAGAAGAGTTCCAAAATCTAAGGTTGCCTTTCTGTCAAATGAGAATTGTGTAATGTTTACAGAAATAGTGCAAAAAAATTTTTTTTGCTGTTTCTCCTATTATATATTCTTTTTGTTGTTGTTGTTTGAGTTTGTTTTGTTTTGTTGAGACAAATTCTCACTCTGTTGCCCAGGCTAGCATGCTGTGGCATCATCCTAGCTCACTGCAACTTCAAACTTCTGTGTCCAGTTATCCTCTTGTCTCAGCCTCCTGAGTAGCTGGGGTTACAGGCGCCTGCCACAACACTTGGCTAAATTTTTCTATTTCTAGGGGGAGGGGGGTTTCTCCCTTTTGCTCAGGCTGGTCTTGAACTCCTAAACTCCAGGGATCCTTCCACCTCCAGTCTCCCAGAGTGCTAGGATTACAGGTGTGAGCCACTGCGCCTAGCCTATTATATAAAGATTCTTGATTTTGAAGGTTTATTTCCTGTCAGTAAGTAGGAGATCCTAACCCTATTCTCTAGTCATCCCCTGCAAAATGTCCAACAGCATTCCAACAGAATTTTAAATCATTATGTTAGCAACCATCTTGAAAGAATATAGCCTTTCAAATAAATGAAACACCTCTTTTGTGAGTAATGTAGACTTTTCAGCTTGCTTGCATATGGAATAAATGAACTATTAAATACAATTTCTTATTTTAACAGGGATAACACCCTCTCTTTCCATTAAAAATAATTTTAAAACATCAATAGTCATTTAAATATTATAACCCCACCTCAAGTCTTTCTACTTTCATTAACTTATAATGAAATTATAACTCATTGGCAAACATATTCTTTGCCAGTATGTACTAAATACAAAAGAAGGTCAAGGAAATAACAAACAATTCTGATTTAAAACTCTCTTTAATATTTCTGAAAAGATTTTTTCACAAAACTGAGGTCATTTTATTTTCCAATATTTATGTAGTCCTTTGGTTGCTTTCTTCATTGTGCTCGTAAGATTAATTTTTTAATTTTATTATTTAAGCTTTCAAACTTGACTCCAATTTTCATAGTATAAATCATGATACACATCCCAGCTGTCTTTATATCCTTACAACAATTAAAATCACTAAGAATTTTACCACTTCTTTGTTATTAAGTCAGGGCTAAAATCTCTTTTCCTTTTAAGTCGAAAGTTCTCAGAATTCAATCTTTAGAGACTTTGTCCACTTTTTTCCAGGTGTCCCTGGGACCTTCCTGTTCAGAAAAGAGGATCAATAGGAAAACTTATCCAGAGAAGCCTTTGGAAAGCCCTGCTGTTTGTCATACATCTGAATGATCAGGACAGAAGGTCAGTTCCCATTAAAACAAAAGACAAAACAACCAAACCCAGAAGGGCTTCCTCCTCCCTTGGGTTTCTGTATTTTCACCTGAATTTGCAAAGCTAAGCAGCTCAGATTCTTCAGAGAAGAGTTTGATTAAATATTTGGATTTATGAGTAATTTCTTAATCTGTATCTATAAATTTCTATATCTATAAATATCTATACCTATAATCTAAATCTATAAATTTCGGTTCATCTGCTACCCACAACATATTTCTTTTATTTTTAGAAAATGCAGCTGAACCTCGGTTCGCCTCACCTGTGCAGAGTTGTCAGCAATCACACAAACACACACATCCTCTGTTTCAGAAAGCATACGCTTTAAGACAAAGCTGACATTTTTAAGACTACATTAAACTTGGTGTTAAAAACAAAATGTTTCCACGTGCCTTCCTTTTTTAGGAACAAAATAAGTTTGTCTATTCATAGATATGAAAAGACACATTTTGAACTGGGTTGCTTCTGGGAATGGGACAGGGTCGGGGGGCGCTTTCATTTTCTATGTGTTTAGGTTGTTGACATCTTTAAACAATCACTATGTTCTGTTTGCATAACAAAATCTTTTTCCTCATCTGTTTATTTTTAATTTCTGTATCTATCTACTTCTGAAAGAACTTCAAGATAAAACATCAAAGCTTTAAAACCACAGGACACAGACAACCTGGAGGAAAGGGAAGGTAGATGCAGAGTGGTGATTACAGGCAAACAGGCGATGAGTTTGGCTTGAACCTCTCCGGCAACAGAAAAAAAGAGTTAGTCCAGGCCGTGGGGCTATAGAACGGTTCTGTTTTCATTTTAAGAAGAGAGCTTAGAAATTAGTTCACTTCTGTAAAAACTTTTTCTTAGAACTAAACTCAAGCTGGAACTTATTACATAGGTCCTTGTTAAAAGGCAACTTGAGTGATCCAGAGAACACCATTTTAAAGTATGGTTTTACAAGAGGAAAAATTCTGTTCGAATAGATCATATTAGGAATCACCCTCTATAGAAGTCCTTAAATGGTAATTGAGTAAAGGCATTTCTGAGATTCTGCAGTCCTGATGATAAAAACATGTACAAAAATATATCATTCCATATAAAACCATCCCAAGTTCCTATTGTTTTATAGGGTGGCATTTATGCATTCTTAAACCTAGAGGGAGACACTGGCCTGCTTTCCATCACATTGCTGGTGCAGGGGCCCCACACTCAGATTCCCCAGGTATGGATGGACCATGTCTACATTTTTTTCCTTAAAGCAGTAAAACAAGAAAGGGATGGAAATAATGAAAAGTAAAAGAGAAAAAATTCCAACAATCACAATTTGAGAAAAGAAAGAAGGTAACAAGAACAAAATTCCTACAATCTCTGTTATCCAGATATCTTTTTTCTCATTATTTTCCCACATTCATTTTTAAGTTATTAAAATCATGTTAATAACTTAAAAATAAAGAGCACATGTTATTTTATATTCTTTTTTCCAGTGAACTTTCTATCGGTATTTTTCATTTGCCAGACACTCCTTCTATATATCACAAATGTCTTCTGACATTTTTCCATGCACACAATTGTTGCCTTAAAACTGTAACAACGCTAGACATTTTGATGATTTGACAGACTGATTTTCAAAAAGAATAGTTTCAATATGAAGTATACGTATTGATCTCACATTTTAAATGCTTAGTTTAGAATGTATCTCACCCGAATTTGGTTTAAATTGAATTTCTTTGGTTATTAGAGAAATAATAATTTCATTCTGCTGAGCAAAAATGAAGCATTTGAGCAAACATTTCTATATTTCAACTAGAAATATTTCTTTTCCTAGTCATAGAAAATATTAGAAGTAGGAAGTATTTATTGCCCATTTATCTCTTGCATTTTCATGTTGCTGTTATCCAGCGGTTCTCAACCTGTCAGTCTTGACCAATGAAAATACATCCTGCCTATCATATATTTACATTACGATTCATAACAGGAGCAAAATTACAGTTATGAAGTAGCAACAAAAATAATTTTATGGCTGGGGGTCACCACAACATGAGGAACTGTATTAAAGGTTCGCAGCATTAGGAAGGTTGAGAACCACCTAATCTCATTATATAATAACAATATTAACTCTTGCTACATACACTACATGTGCTTGGTCACGTGATACAAATGTTTTCCCTGTTTGTTTGTTTTTAAACATGGCCAAGTTTGAATCTCAAGGCAGCTTCTCCCCCTCCATCACAAAACACTTTCCATTTCCCAGCTGGCGAATGCTCAGAGAATGCTAGCCGATTTTTATGTTCGCATAAGCAAAACATAATTAGGAAGATGGATTTGCTGCCACCTCTCTCGCCCCACCCCCGCCTTTCTCTCCCTCTCTCTCAGACACATAGACACACACACAGATCTCATGCATGTGTAAGTCGATGTTAACTCCAAATGGCTTTTGGGTTTCCTAGAGAGACCCAGTATAAAAAGTGGTTTTAGAGAACTGGATATGGATTGAGTTAGTCTTCCTTGAGTAAAATGAATGAAAAAAATTGAAAATGTTTGAAAACGTCACTTGCAACATAATAATAATATTAATGACAGTATCAAAATCATAAATATAACAAGGTAATATAAGATGGTTTTATTTCGTTCACCTCTTCTCAATTGGCATGGATAATTGTGAAAACTGAGCCCATGGGATCTAAAAGCTGAAGGGGTCACACAATCCATCTGACCTAACCCCACTACTTTGATTTGACTTCTTTCTTTCTTTCTTTCTTTCTTTCTTTCTTTCTTTCTTTCTTTCTTTCTTTCTTTCTTTCTTTCTTTCTTTCTTTCTTTCTTCTTCCTTTCTTTCTTTTTTGGAGACAGAGTTTTATTTTGTCACCCTTGGTAGAGTGCCGTGGCATCACAGCTCACAGCAACCTCAAGCTCTTGGGCTCGAGCAATTGTCTTGCCTCAGACAAGAGACTATAGGCCCCAGCCACAATGCATAACTATTTTTAGAGACGGAGGTCTCGCTTTGGCTCAGGCTGGTCTCAAACCTGTGAGCTCAGACGATCCACCCACCTCAACCTCCCAGAGTGCTAGGATTACAGGAGTGAGCCACTGGGCCCAGCCTTGATTTGATTTCTAATAATAGCTAAGGCAACTGATAATGGTACATGCACGTGAAGGTGAATTTGATTTCTCCTTCACATAAAAATAGTAGTTGTAGAAATGGGGTAAAATGATGGTGCCTGTGGCTCAAAGGAGTAGGGTGCCGGCCCCATATGCTGGAGGTGGTGGGTTCAAACCCCCCAAAATAATAACAATAATAAAAGAAATGGGGTAAAATGTAAAAGAGGAAAATAAAATTATTCATTGTACTTTCAACCAGAAATAACTTTTTTCTTCAAGTAATAATTGAATTTCTTTTATGTACTATACATACGAGGTGCTAGTAACTACAAAATCAGGTCTCACAATGAGGAAAATGGTGAAGCATGCACCTTTACCATCTTTTATGTGTTTGGAGGATTTTTTGCACTTGTGATAATTTTTTATGGGTGTATAAATTTAAAAGACTTGACTTTCTTATGAAATGCCATGCCATTAAAAAAGTTGGACATTCTTTGGCGACATTTTAAGACCTCTTAAGAACAAAACAAAATGAAATAAATCAAACAAAGCCCCAGAGAGTAAAGGCAAAAAGGAATCTTTAAAGAAGTTATCACGCCCTAAAGTAAGTTTTCTCTCTGCAAAGGCATAGAGGTCTCTCTTGTGTCTGCTGACAACAAAAAATCAGATCTGCAGCCATGGCCAAGGATCAGTTCTTGGGGCAGAATCTGCAGGGAGACAGGACCTCCTCTCCTGGGCACCCAGCACTCTTTTTCTTACACATTCTGGTTTAGGGGGCTAGCTGTAATCTCTAAATCCCTTCACAAATCTCTCCCGCTGACATTTATTGTTCACCATCAGCTTTGGGGGAGTAGGGCTGGGGACACCAAAGTTGCACAGAAGGATAAAATTTGTCTCCCCTCCTAGAAATTTCCACTTGTAGCAAAGCGCCAGGCACCTAGTGGAGTGATGCCTCACATGGTGACACCAGCTCCGTTATCTTCTAAGGTCAGAACTGTGCAGTCTTTGACAGTCAACTTTTAATAAAGTGTGTCTGAGAAAATGTCACGAAAATTGTAACAGGACACAGTAACAAAAAAAAATTACTAGCATAAGAGGTGTTGATTTACAGAACATTTTACTTTGATGCTTAATATTGATTTTCTGTAAACATAACAGAAGGTGTTGAAAGGATCTCATTGCTTTACTTTCTTATCAAAGTTGAATATATAATTCCATTTGGGGCTTGTATTAAAAATAGCACCTAACTTTGCATGTAGTATCTCAACTATTTTATCTTAAAAATTTTATAACCTAATGTTTATTTTTTTCTAAATAACACACATAGTTTAAAGAGTTAAATAATACTGGCTTTGGGGGCTAAAATTCACATAACGTAGGTAACTACTGTTAGATTTAAACCCTGTTTCTATGATACAATAGCCCCTTATGGGGACTCAGAAGAAATTTTTACAGAAGAAAAAAATAGATTTTTTTACTTCATTAAAACCAAATGAAAAAGAAAAAAAATCAAGTGAGAGAGGTCTTGTTTTGTCATGTGGGAAACGGCAGTATTTTTTTCATGCAATTATTTTGGACTTGAAGATTTCTCTTAATGGCACAATAATTACATATCTGTAGAAACAAACCGTTCGCTCCTTTTTGGGCAATGTCGCTTATTTGTCATTTCAGTAGCACTGAGTTGAAGTCAGGAGGGAAAGTTTACTGTGTCAGAAAATAATCACAGTTTGCTCCAGTAGTCTGTAGTCGGTAGTGACACACTGGCTATCATGTTATAATAAATGCTTTTTTCAAAAATGGAGACAAGGGCATGAAACTAGCTATTAATTTGATATGGCATGCTTTAGCTATGTAACTTGTTATTTCATTAATATTGTGTCGCGAGCTGCAAGGGAGAGTTCCCAGTTATGAAAGGCTGCCTTGTAAGTTGCTTCTGAAGAAGAGAGTGAGAGAAAGAGACGGAGACAGAAGGCAGGGCGGAGATCGCTCTGCTGTTTATGAAAGGTGTTAAGGATACATACACGACAAAAGGGGAAGTTGACTTTTATAATTTGAAAAGAACGAGGAACTATAACAACAACCAATTCAGATTTTAAAAAATGACTAAGATCTGTTTTCCAAGGAAGGTTAAAGATTTTTTCCTCAATGCGCCTCCCCATGACTATAAACTATTTTAACTCTTTTCAAACACCTAAATTTAGCAAAATTCCATATAGGCTTGATGTGTCTCTGCTACACAGACTTTGTTGCTATGACAGCAACATGATACAATTATTTATTGCCATGACAATCTGCTGTAGGTTTTTAAAAATACGTTATCTATTTTTATTAGTGTTGTCAATTGTGCCGGCAAGGGATACCACCGCCTCTCCTAATCGACAGAGGCCGTAATGCGGGGAACAAGTGGAACTCATTTTGCTGGAGAGGCAGAGCCCGGCACAAGCCAAATTCCTTGGAATCCTCAATGACACGCACATCCTCCGCTGACAGCAGCGTCCTGGCCAGCTGTCTGGCTGCAGAGAGCATTTTGGCGGGGGATGGTCTCCGGTCATGTTTTCCATGTGGCTTCCACTCTGCCACGTTGGGTAAGAGTTAACACCGGATAGGACCAGAAGCTCAGAGAGAGCCCGGACACGTAAGGAATCCGCACCTTTTGTAGCTTTTTGGCAGGAGAGGGTAGAGCGTGTGCTTAGTGACTGGGCTTAGCAGCACTGTTCTGTTTCGAGGAGGTGGCATGGAAGTGTCAGGGGTGGATGGGTGGGGTGTTACAAAAATGGAGCTCAGTAGGGTCCAGCTTTTAGCCCACTTTCCTCCCTCCTTCTCTTCTCTCTTGTTCTCCCCCAGACTGGCAGGTGCCAGTCTTGTAGGGAAATAATAGAAGTAACGATGCCTTTGGTACTTAGTGTTTTATCCCAGAAGGGAGTACGGTGTCATTTGCATTTGCATGCACAATTGAATCATCAGACACCTCCCAGCCAGTTGAGTCATCCTGAAAAGTTAGTTTTCACTGCTGTTTGTAAAATACAAGGTTTTACTTACAAATTGATAAGAAAATGTCAACTGCCTTCCTGTAGTTGGAATGTTTATTAAACATTTAATATGTATTATATGCTATGGCGAAGTGCTTTAGCCCTCTTAGCTCATTTGTTACCACAATCTGATGAGTGAGGTATGACTCTCATTCCTGTTTCACAAAGGATGATACTCAAGCTGCCCTGGGAGGAGGCTCATCTAGGCTCACCGCGTAGGTAAATGGTGCAGGTCTGTGTGACATTATGCGTTCTACAGCAACTCATGCAGGAAAGGACCATCCCATCGCTTCCTGAGACCTGGCCACAGAGAAATTCCTATTCCTTGCAGAAATATGAGGATGTGCTAGAGCCGCACCCTTGGAAACACTGTGGGTGCTCACAAGGGTTCTGTCCAGGAGGAGGCAGGGCTGGACCCCGCTCTTCAGACTCCTGCTTTGAAATGCCAGGGGTGCATTTAGAAGGGGAGGCACACCGGCTCTTGTCTATAATACTAACCCTCTGGGAAGCCGAGGCGAGTGGATCGCCTAAGCTCAGGAGTTCAAGACCAGCCTGAGCAAGAGCAAGACCCCATTTCTACTAAAAATAGAAAAACCAGCCAGTCTTGTGGCAGGTGCCTGTAGTTCCAACTACTTAGGAGGCTGAGGCAAGAGAATCTCTTGAGCCCAGAACTTTGAGGTGCTGTGAGCTAGGACAACACAGCACTCTACCCAGGGCAACAGAGTGAGACTCTTGTCTCAAACAAAACAACCCCAGCTTGGCAGTTTAGCTGCGTATTGTCAGTGTAATTTTTTTTTGTACCCATTGACTGTTTTATCCAAAAGACAAGCATGCTATTGGGCAGTAATAACATAATAGGACCATCACCAACAAACTTATTCTGTTGCCTGGAAAGGTATCATTTGTGCAAATTAGGCTTTTTCACACAAGTCAGTAAGATAAAAGACAACTCTTTGCCCTAGTAAACAAGGAGAGGTGATCTTCTCTTTCCCCCGAAACCTATATAAATATCAATGAACATCTCTCTTAAAAATTCAAACTCACTAGTAATCAAATGGGCCAGTTAAAATAATGAGGAATTTTTCTTTGAGTATATTTTTTAAATGATTATATCAAAGGCTAAAGAGAAGGTTTCAATCATGGGAAGCTCTCTACAAAGCCTTTTAAAACTATTTTAAAAAGTTTGGCGCCCATGGCTCAGTGAGCAGGGCGCCAGCCACACACACACTGAAGGTGGCAGGTTCGAGCACGGCCCAGGTCTGTTAAACAACAATGACAATTTCAACCAAAAAATAGCTAGGCATTGTGGCCGGCCCCCTGTAGTCCCAGCTACTTGGGAGGCTGAGGCAAGAGAATCACTTAAGCCTAAGAGTTTGAGGTTGCTGTGAGCTGTGATGCCACAGCACTCTACCAAGGGTGACATAATGAAACTCTGTCTAAATAAAAGTAAAATAAAATAAAAACTATTTACCAAAAGCTTTTCAAAACACAACTATCCTTTACTCCAAAAATTCCACCTTTAGGATGTATTCCAAGTATATGAAATGTATGCTTAAAGTTGTATACAAATGCGACCAAATTTTCAATTGTTAAGTAAGTTATGTTATGGCATAGTCGCTAGAATGGCTAACATGAAGATATATATATATATATATATTTTTTTTTTTTTTTTTTTTTTTGAGACAGTCTCACTATGTTGCTTTTGGTCAAGTGTTGTGGCATCACAGCTCATAGCAACCTCAAACTCCTGGGCTTAAGCAATTCTCTTGCCTCAGCCTCCCAAGTAGTAACATGAAGATGTTAACAAATCATGTTTAGAATATATTTAATGACATGACATACCATTCATGATGAACTGCATGAGAAAAGAAAGTTATAAATCATATTGATTATCATCATGAAAAGCAACCATCATTTATGTTTAGCAAACAACCGAAAGTACTCCCACACATGTTCATAGCAGGCTGCTTCTGGAGGTGTGGCTATGATAATTTTTGTGCCTTTCTGTTGTATCTAAATTTTCTTCAGTGAACAATTTACCTTTGTGGTTGCGAACCATCTGATACACACTCCTATTTGAGCTGACTGTGACAGACCTTTTTGTTGTTGTGACAGAGGGCACCAGTACATAGGAAGAACCATCAGCTCAGCCTCTAGTCTCATTTCAGAAAAAAGTACAACTGTGAAATTCTTGTGTGGCTGGAGGTCTGTCAGTGTCCACAGTCTGTGTGGATTTTATGAGTTAATGATAGGTGAACAAATTCAAGGCCAGTAAGAAGTATCTTGGGTCAAATTCATGTAGTTGTGTTTATTACTAATTTTAAAAAGGAACACTTTCATTTCTGATCGACACTGATTAAGAGCGTTAATAAGGGTCTTCTTTGTCTTCATGTGTTTACACATACACAGTGGGACAAGACTGAAATTTATATTGTATTGTTAGCATTTTTGATAAAAGAATGCTTTTTCATTGAGAAAATAATTCTTTATTTTAGCTCCTAAGATAGTAACAGACTTTAAAACATTAATTGGGTCTCGGCGCCTATGGCTCAAGCGGCTAAGGCGCCAGCCACATACACCTAAGGTGGCGGGTTCGAATCCCCAGCCTGGGCCCGCCAAACAACAATGATGGCTGCAACTAAAAAATGGCCGGGCGTTGTGGCGGGCGCCTGTGGTCCCAGCTACTTGGGAGGCTGAGGCAGGAGACTCGCTTGAGCCCGGAGTTGGAGGTTGCTATGAGCTGTGATGCCATGGCACTCTACCCAGGGGGATAGCTTGAGGCTCCATCTCAAAAAAAAAAAAAAAAAAACATTAATTGGTATTAGAAAAAAGTCAAGCCTCTCCTTCACATATTACTAAAGAATAAGGTGATAGTGGATTCTATGAATCGAAATAAGAGGATTATTGTTTATGGAAAATTTTTCCTAAGAACTTTCTATCTTAAATTTTCAAAATCTAGGGATGCAAAGTGGTGATCATTCCATCATTCTTTCTATATTTATTAGCTGGAATACATCAGAAAAAAGAAGTTACTATCACCATTTAGTAAGTTTCATTTTATAAAAGAAAGACGGTATAAGTGCAGATCCTTTGCCTTTATTTATTACGTTTTAGAGTCGTGAGTCAGGGTCCAACAAAATCCAGTGATCAATGAATTTTTAAAGATATTATGAACTCAGCTGATTTTCAGCTTACTTGAAGTGTTCTCATTCATTACAATCTAATTCTTAGTGTTGATCAAATTGTCCCAACTTGTCTTCGAGATAATTCCTGAGTTTTTAACATGACTTGAATAGGACTTGCTAGCTTCCCTGCTCTCTGGTACTGTGTCTACGTTCTTGAAATACTTTTCCTGCCCTGGTCAGTATTTGGCCAGTTCTCCAAAGATTTCTTTGTTCTTTCAGTGGGAAATGGCATTTAGAGACCAAATATGGGTGTTGAGTGACACTGTTTTTTTAAGCATTCTATTCAGTTTTCTTATAGAATGCTCTAGATTCAGGGCTCATCTGGTTGTTTCATCATGTAACTATTGACCTATTGACCTTGTTTCTCAACTCCCTGTGTTTTTGGTGATTCAGAGGACAAGTCTAGAGCAGTGGTTTTCAACCTTCCTAATGCCGCGACCCTTTGATACAGTTCCTCATGTTGTGTGACCCCCAACCATAAAATTATTGTTGTATAGAGGAGTGGTGTCTTGGTTCTTAAGACCATCAGAAATATGTGTTTTCCAATGGTCTTAGGTGACCCCTGTGAAAGGGTTGTTTGACCCCCAAATGGGTTGTGACCCACAGGTTGAGAACCGCTGGTCTAGAAGCTTGATCATATGTAGATTAGTTTTTTGTTTTCTTTTGTGACAAGCATCTCACAGGCATTTCTGTTTTCTTCAAATTGTATCCTACCAGAGGCCACCTTGCCAGGTGTTCCACTCAGTGCTGCTCAGTTTGATCGCTCATGAAGATGGGCACCTCCAAAACCCTTACTATAAAGATATCTTTTTGTTAAGTGGATGCTTGAGACCGGGCACAATGGCTACTGACTGTAATCACAGTACTCTGGGAGACGAAGGCCAGTGAATTGCTTGAGTTCAGGAGTTCAAAACCAGCCTGAGCAAGAGTGAGACCCTGTATCTATTAAAAATAGAAACACTAGCTGGGCATTATAGGGGACACCTTGTAGTCCCAGCTACTTGGGAGAGGCTGAGTGAGGCAAGAGGATCACTTGAACCCAAGACTTTGGGGTTGTTGTGAGATATGACACCACAGCATTCTACCCAGGGCAACAGAGTGAGACGCTATCTCAAAAAAATAAAGAAAAGTGTGAGGCTTTCACATGCAAATATCCAGTCCCCCAATAATTTTTCATCTAATGGTTTTTACCAGCCACAGAAAACCCTTATCTAGGTCAGTAGATAAAGGTCATTTCCAGTCATTTTACACTGGAACTGTAAAATGGTGATTTTCTAATGTACACTGGTACTTTTATCAGATGACATTTTTCTGTAAAGACAGTCTTCTTTGTTTCTCTGCATTCTCAGTTTTCCATTTATTCATTAATGAATATTTACTCATTCAATATGTTCTAATCAATCATAGTCATTACTATATTGATGCACAAACTGTCCTAAATTTGGCTAGCAGGGACTCCTTTGAATTTCTCTTGTGTCCTTCTGACATGATTACATTGGTCTTTGAGCATTTCTTTGCTTTCAGGTGTGAGATTTCTGGGTTAGTGTTAAGTTCTGCTCTAGACTCAACAAGGCCTCCTAGAGAATGGCAGGACTCCAATAGTAAGAATCAGAACAAATCCATGGTGGTGGCAGGGAGCCGAGTGGGAAGTGGTGGCAAAAGCGTATGCATTGCTGACATTGGGAGATCTTCAGTGAAGGTCCCAATGTGAAGAATCCTCAAAGAGCCCAGGAAAGCACTCACGAGGCAGTCCACATCAGTTATCTTCCAGACTGTGAGACCCCAAAGCACCAGGCCAGGTAGGGACTTTCTGATACTATTGCTTCTGGCTCTGTCATCTGCAGCCAGTGTGGAAGGGAAGGATGGAGAGAAAAGTGGCAGACATGGACCATGTCCCCTTTCCCTTGTCCTTCAGGACTCCTCTGGAGTGACTATATAATTAATCATCTAAATCAGATACTTTTGAGAGTGAAAGTGACCAGTAAAAATAAATAAAGTGATACTTTAAAATATTTACTTATTACACAATAATTCATTTTATTATATTGTAAAGATATTTCCATTCAAAAACTAGTTTGAAATACATTTCTTTAAAAAGAAAAATAATTCAGGTGCAGTGGAGCACACTTGAGCTCAGGAGTTGCAGGTAGCAGTGAGCTGTGACTGTGCCACCTCACTCCAGCCTGGGGGTCAGAGTGAGACCGAGTCTCTAAATAAATAATACATTAAAATTAAAATATCTATGAACATTAATGAAAAACTATAAAAGTCTTTATGTTGATTATACAAACATTAATAAGCAGACTCATTAATATTGGTGCATATTCACATACTTTTATTGGTTTCTTAGCCTTACTTCTAAGCCTTACTTCTAAGGTTCTAATAGCATATTTTTTTGAAGATGATGCTATCATTTTTTTCATAAAATTGGCTACAGTCATCCTTGAAGATGCATTTTATTATGGATTTATTATAATTAGTAAATTTGGTAACATTTTCCATTCTGTCTTTTTCAGGATTTGAAAGGCACATATATTTTAGCCAACATATTTTCACAGGCATTGTTATTTCACATTCATTCAGAAAAACCTTTCCTTGACAGGAAATATTTGTACAGGACAAAATTAATCAAACTATCTCTAGTTATGATTCTTTTTAATGTTTCAACAAATTTAAGTGCTGCAAAGTTTTAGATCTTTCAATTACATCCCAGTCTGTTATTGAACATCTAATAATAATAATAATGCAGTGGTACTATGTATTTACAGCATTCACAATAGAACCTCTGTCTAGTTCTAAAACATTTTCATCACCTCCAAAGGAGACCTTAGACTCATCAGGCATTGTAGTCACTCCTGTTTCCCCTCCCCCAGCCTCAGCCCTAGCTCCTGGCAATCACCAATCTGCTTTCTGTCTCTCTGGATTTACATGTTTTGGATGTTTCAAATAAATGAAATCATATGTGACCATTATTTCTGGATGCTTTCACTTAATATGTTTCAAGGTTCCTCCGTGTTGCCGCAGGTACCAGTGCTCCATTCCTCTTTATGGCTGAATAATATCCTTTGTCTGGACACACTACGTGCTGTTTATCCACTCATCCACTGATGACTTTTGGGTTAGTCACACCCTTTGGCTACTGTGCATACAGTGCTACGAGGCACATTCCTGTACAAATGTTTGAAAACCTGTTTTTAATTCTTTGGGGATTTCCCTAGAAGTGGACTTGCTAATTGTAGGTTTGCTTGTTTTGAGGAACTACTGATCTGTTTTCCGCATCAACTGCACCATTTTCTATTCCCACCAGTAGCATAAGAAGATTCTAATTTCTCTATATTCTCACCAACATTTGTTATTTCCTATGCTATTAATTAGTTATTATTATTATACCCATGCTAGTGGACGTGAAGTGGTATTTCATTGTGCCTCCCTTATTTTTGTGGAGAAAAAATATTTACTATCTTCCTCCTTCAAGCTTTGTTTTCAATAGTTATAATTCACTAAAAAGCTTCAAATGCTAATTTTTTTGGTTCCTCCATTCCTTAAATATTTGATTGAATATTTCCAACTAATTTGTTTGAATCTAAATGTAACCACAATGCAACTAACATTTAGATGACTCATCTTCAGAAATGTTTAATTCCATTACAGGCTATTTTGGTTGATTTATAAAATATTTCTTTAAAGGCTCTACCATGTCTAAAACCTTATTCATGACTAACTGGGAGAAAAAAAGCCTAAGCACATACTGCCATGCTTTTTGTACTCACCATCATCTCAGTTGTAAAAATTTTGCAGTCCAATTACTAATAAATAGGTAGAAAGGTAGACAAATAGATAACCAACTCTTCTGTTTCGAAAATAAAATGTTCCAGCATGTTCAGATGTGATTAAATTATCTGTTACCATAACCAATTCTAAATACATTTCTGCTTCATAAAGTTCTTAATTTAGAAATAATAATGTTTTAAGTAGAATACTATGCTGCACCAAAATTTATAATTCTGTTATCCCTGTAAAAGTATTTTCTCTTCAATGTTGAAATTCTTATTTGTATGAAAAAATCATCCATAGAATATCAGATATATCTGTGTTGACATAGCAAACCTTCAAGAACTTGAGCTTGGTACCATGAATTAGATTAAAACATTACATTATTATTAATTGTTTTTGTCTTTGAAGCAGCTGATGTCACTGATATAAATCAGGCATCACTTGATTGTCTGCAAAATTCTTTTTGCTGTCAGGGGAGCCAACACATTAACAGCTGTGTTTTCCCTTTTCTGTGTGCACAAGAAAATGTGGGTTTGAAAATGAGTAATATTAATTCAGAAGAAAGATATTTGATCTAAATGAAAAGTCATGCTTTACAGAGTGATATATTAAACCCCGTCTGCCATTGCATGCATTAAATGTAATTAATGTTAATGCTTTAAATGCAGATTGGCGTCCTCTGGTTTCATGTGGTCAATAAAATAGCTACAGCATCCTGGATGGGACAAACATTGACAAACATCTTGTGCACATTATATAATCTTCATCAAATTTCTTAAGAAATCTAAGTGCAATACTTAATATTTCATTAAACAAGCACTTCCTTGTTTTGAGGGCCACTGATGTCAATAAGGTCAATTACAAAATAAAAAGCTTTAACAATAATAGTTGCAGATTTGTACTATATAATAGGCAACAATATCACCAGAACAAAAACCTTCAGGCTACCCTCTAAATGCCCTCCAGCAGTATCACAGCTTGTATTTTCTGCACACATTTCATTCACTCCCAACTTATGGCTTCCCACATTATGCTAACTCTGCTGAGCAGAGCCTTACAGGTTGGTGGCTTAATACAGACCATGAGATGGCTGGTGCACCAAGTGGCTGGTCAGCCCGGTGGCACTGGTTTCTCCCCACCACTGTGTTGAGTGTGGAAATAGCCAGCTGTCTCCAAATGCTAGGGTGTAAGCACACTGCTTTACTAGCCAGCTTCCTCCTTGCTGTCTCTGAGTTTCTTTGAGTCTAGAAAGGGTTAAGGCAAAAGAATTTCATTCAGTTTTCAGTTTTCACATTAAGTTATAGTGAGAACTCTATTTACTGTGCATGAGTTTTGCATGCTTTTAGTAAAGACCTTGGAAGAGCAGACAGTACCAAGTAGAATTCTACCAAACCCATTCTAGTTTATTTCAGTGCACTAATTACTAACAATACTTCATTAAAACTAGGAAATCCAGGACAAACACCAACAAGAATTGAATCCCAGGACAAAAGGCAGAAACTGAGATTGTTCCAGGTAAACCCTGATATGTGGTCACCTGTCTTTAGCTCAGACTTCAGGGGAGATGTCTGAACTTTGAATGACAATTAAAATGATGATAATCGGTGGGACCACACTTACAGTGCATCTTACAAGGGTACATGTGAAATTTACTAAATGTAAAATATAAAGGTCTTAACACAATAAAAATAAATAAATAAATAAAATGATGACTAATGTCTTAGCTGGGAAGCTCTTAGTCTTTGGTTTGAAGTGACTATAGGTTTGTCTGTTGTTTAAGAGTCAGCACAAAGGTACCGGGCCAGAGACCTGGTACAAACAGGGCACCAACACCATCTGTCCGTCTATGATGGAATTCCAGTGAGTTACACAGGAATCAAAATCCCTTCAGGAAGGATTTTTGAAACTGACTTCTATCCATGTTCATTACAGGGTAGAATGTGAGGTCAGAAGTGATTTTATTTTTTTAATTTTTTGAGACAGAGCCTCAAGCTGTCCCCTAGGTAGAGTGCTGTGGCATCACAGCTCATAGCAAGGTCCAACTCTTGGGCTCAAGCGAGTCTTCCTGCCTCAGCCTCCCAAGTAGCTGGGACCACAGGCGACCCCCACAACACCCGGCTATTTTTTGGTTGCAGCTGTCATCGTTGTTTTGGTGGCCTGGGCTGGATTTGAACCCACCACCTTAGGTGTATGTGGCTGGCGCCTTAGCCACTTGAGCCATAGGTGCCAAGCCGACAATTTATTTTAAATATAACTTCTCACACACACTCTCCCTGTTCTCACTTTTTCCTTTTGCTAGTAGGATTGCTGAGGTGGTATCCATTTTATTTCTAAAATTTAAATTACTTTACCCTTTCAAACTTCAAGAAGGTGTCATCTCCTGAAATTGATACAGAATTGTAATGATGTGGAATTTATTATTATTATTATTATTTTTTTGCAGTTTTTGGCTGGGGCTGGGTTTCAACCCACTACCTCTGGTGCCCTACTCCTTTGAGCCACGGGCACCACCCTGGAATTTATTTTTTAATGAGGCTTGTTTTTCTTTTTTTAACATTAAGTAAAAAGCTAGTCACTCAGTGACTGTTGTTCTTAAAAGTAGGATATTTAAAATCTTGGAAGGCTACACATTTATTCCAGTGAGATAACAAAAATACAAACAGTAATAGCTATTATGCTCTAAGAACTTACTACTTCTGTGCTGGTCCCATCTCTGGCTTCTCTCCTTTAATCTTTACAAGAAACCTATAATGTAGGTATTATTATTATTTTATAGATGAGGAAACTGAGGCTCAGAAAGATATTAAAATTAAAACTTTCAAATGCACAGATAGCAAGTATGTGTTAAATTCCTCTTGGTTGTTGGGCAGCGCCTGTGGCTCAAAGGAGTAGGGCGCCAGCCCTGTATGATAGAAGTGGTGGGTTCAAACCCAGCCCTGGCCAAAAACTGCAAAAAAAAAAAAAAAATTCTTCTTGGTTGTTAAGACAGTCTGGGATTGGGGAATGTTAAGACAGTCTGGGGTTGTTAAGCTGGGATTTAGAGCCTGCTCTGTTTGGTTTTAAAAAGTGGACTAGTTTATAATGTTCCTCCTGCCTCCCAACTAGGCTGAGGACAGAAAAGATAAAGATAGGACCCAGAGAGGATAAGATGCTAAACTGGACACTAAAGGGCACAAGCACTGGGCATAGCCAGGGAAGCTTTGGAACATGGCACACGGCTCCTTGGAGGTGTGTGTGGCGGCTGCCCATTCCCTGGGTGGAATAGTTTGGCAGAAACCTGGGTTTGTGTTTCGTCTCAGAGGTGGTTGCCTGTCTGCGGTTACACCACGGCTCATTGACCTGGGTTCTGAGCAGTCCTTTTTGATTCTGAAATGAAAAGAGCCCTATGAATGGGACTTTCATTTACTCCTGGGTCCACCTGCCCATCAAGTTTGAGGGCAGATTTGCAAAGGGCTCCTCTGTGCCTAAGGGAGCCACAGCCAGCAGTAGTGTCCTCAGCGTAGATTATGTGGCACCTTCTTCCTTCTCCACGGATTTCTCTTTGCCCTTTGGCAAGGGGTGTTTAAACTGGGATTTCCTATTCTCTCAACTAATTTGGTTTAGAAACACCCGTTCTTCATACTGTTCATTCTTGAAAATAATGGTTCATAGCCGTGTTTAAATGTGTCAATATTTATTTGTTTTTAGTTTTTAAGTGACAAAAAAAATCCTAATTGGTTTTCTTTTAATAAAAATAGAAGCTTAACATTTTTTTTTCTTGTTTCCACAGCACCAGCATTTCTCTGAGGGGGAGAATAAAATATGCTAGGCCAGATCACCTTGGCATAAGGACAGTAGTTTTAAAACTGTACAATGTCTAAATTATCAAGTAAGTATCGATCAAAAACACAGTTGGTGAAAGGTAAACTTTGATGAATTTTCAAAGCCAGTCATGTTAAAATAAATTATACTGATTTATTTCTACACATTGATAAAGTTTCAAGGAAATGCACTTCCTGATCTGGAAATGTAGAGTGGAGAATGTTGTGTGTTAGGTAAAAGGGCGAATCTCTTTGGCATCAGAAGAGTCCATAAGAATTAAAATAGGTGGCTTGGTGCCTGTGGCTCAATCAGCTAAGGCGCCAGCCACGTACACCTAAGGTGGCGGGTTCGAATCCCCAGCCTGGGCCCGCCAAACAACAATGATGGCTGCAACCAAAAAATGGCCGGGCGTTGTGGCAGGCGCCTGTGGTCCCAG